>WUAM01000305.1:2449576-2473167 GCA_024336885.1 Actenoides hombroni
CCCTGCTCTGGGTGACCCTGCTGGAGCAGGGGGGTTGGACCAGATGATCTCCAGAGGTCCCTTCCAACCCCTACCATTCTGGGATTCTGTGATAACTAAGGGTTTCTGTGCTAGCATGGCTGCTGAGGATGTTTTCAGTTAGCAGCCCATTTTTTAGGCTCCAGACCTAATGACCCACAACAGGCAGCAACCACCTTACACATCCTTTCAGCATAAACTAGTTCTGCTCCGTACCAGCTGGGTAAGACTTAAAAAGACTAAAAAAAAGTCTTAAAATATTTCATTAACCCATTCAGATCACGTAACCTAATACAAGATCTCACAAGCTGAAATGTCCTTTTCTTTGGCTCCTTAGTTGGTTTCCTCCAAGTATACTCCTAGGCCAGAGTTTGCACAACTTCACAGTTGCAGTTTCGGTTCAAGAAGCCTGGAAGAAATGTCCCTTTGTTGGTTCAGGAGATCTGGAAGACATACATCCTCCAGAGCAGAAAAGGCTGGAGTTTTTGTCAAGTTTGGTCCCAGACTGTTAGAACCAGATGGTTTCCTTTATCTGTGGGCTGTCCCAAATGCGTGTGTGTAGCAACCAACTCGGCCCCACATTCTGCAGCAGCAACAGGAGCTGGTCAGGTTTGTCAGGCAGGTGATTACTGCTGTTAGATCTAATACACACTTACTTTTCCTTAGAGATCTCACTCCGTTGGGGAGGTAATTGAGAGAGACTTGAAATACATTTCTCCTCAGCACATCTCCTCTCCTCTGAATTTATGCTTCTATCGTTGGTGATTTAGATCCCCCTGCTCCATGGTGGATGGGCAGTCTGCATTCAAATATGGATGCAGCCTGTAATCATAGAATTACAGGAGGTTTGGGTTGGAAGGGACCTTAAAGATCATCTAGTTCCAAGCCCCTGCCATGAGCAGGGACACCTTCCAGTAGACAAGGTTGCTTGAAGCCCCATCCAGCCTGGTCTTGAACACATCCAGTGACTGAGCATCCACAGCTTCCCTGGGCAAACTGGGCCAGTGTCTCACCACCCTCAGAGTGAAGAGCTGTTTCCTAATTTCTAACCTAAATTTACCCTCATCCCAAGCACAGCATCAAGTGATGCCCTTTGCAGCAGACAATATAGCAAACCTGAAGTTGTCTGAAGTTCTCCACAGGCAGCAGGATCAACCAACATCACTGCACTGGCTTTGCAACCTGTTGAGCATAGGAAAGAAACGACTGCTTCCCTTAGCCTCAGTCTAGCTCTGGGCACATAATCCTCCCCCCTTAAATCTGCATCACATACATAAAGACACGCTGGTCCAAAAAGATGCGCTGTTTGTAGTCCAAGCCACTGGAAACACCACGGAGAGCAGCTTGATTCTTGTTCTGTAAAACAGATCTTCCTTCAAGGCTCAGGTATTAGGCAAAAAATCCTGGCAAGAGCCTTCGTTCGTATGAAGTCAGAGCGGAGTTCTGCCAGCAGACAGCTATGAGCTCACTGGTCTGAAATAACAACTCATTGACAAGTCTTCTTGTGGGAAGCAACAAATTGTTTGTGTGAGAAATAAAGCAAGGAGGGAAGCAAGTGTGTGCCAGGAGTGATAAAACGTGTATCACGAGCCCGTTCCATGACTTAACAATGGTAATTTGCATTTAAATCGTGCTCAAAGTAAAAAAAAAAAAAAAAAAAAGGCATTTTAAAATATCATAAATTAAGAAAAGGCATTTAGCAGCAGTGACATTTTCATATTCCAGTCACACACACTGAACTTATTTCAGATTAGTGCTTTGAAAAATGACTGTAACCAAAGTCTCTGACAGCCAGAGCTGGAGGAAGAAAATATTTGAAGAGCCAGAAGACCCAAAAGCAATTATTATCCTCTGCTAACCTATTTAGAAGAGTCTGGGTAGGCTCCTCCAGAACCCTGGAGCCAGTCATCTCAGAGACAACCAAATGGAAACTCCCTCCAGAACTTCCTACCAAAGAGGTATCCTTTTGAGTCAGCGTCAGCAGCATCCAGAGGCTGATTTATGTGAGTGAGTCAAGTACAACTAATTGCATAAGACTGGGGAAAAAGAGCACAATGCTGGTCTACTACTCCGTTGCTCCTTGCTTAGTTACAAGAACTGGTTATGCTGGCACCTCTTCCCAGTGGCTACCAGGAATACCCCGTTTCATTTCAGGGCTCAAAGATATTTCAAGCCTTTTTACTTTGTGAAGAGAACATCAGGCCTGGCTCACACCAACCTCTGGGCCTCTTCCTCATCCTGTCACCTCTGCAGAACACTTTGGGGCCTGGGACCTTTGCACTCTCCATCCTTGCCCCCGAAACAGATCCGAACAAGGTACACACCAACAGCACCAAGGAGCGTGCAGCACTTGGCTCCTGTCAGCAGTTCCAGGTCCTACAAGACCCAACCTATTATTTGCGTCTCCAAGGTTTAAATGGAGGCCTGAATCTTTCTGAACCTCCAAGATCCAAATAATCTGCTCATATCTCTGTATGTAGCAGCCTGAAACTCCCCAAACCTAACCCTGACACAAGATGTTCCATACAGCGAGAGAACAGAAGGAATTCACCTCTAACAACACCCCGCTTCCATCTGAAGGTGCTGAAGAAGACAGAACCAAGCCAACTTATGCTATAGACCAAGCTATAGAGTTCCAGGCATTAACTCCAGTAAAATTCTTACCAGAAACCCCATATATACACCAACAGAGAATAAAATGCAGCACGCCCAAGTCAACATCAACCTCCTTCCCAACTCTGCCGGCCACACAGAATCCAGCAGCAAGTTCAGCTTACCACAAAGCAGGGACTAACTCTAGTCACAGCCAAGGAGTTAGTCTGTACAGAAAACTCAACCTCAGGCACTGGTCCCCGTGGACATCAACTCATGTTATGTTATAACCAAACTAAGTTACGTAATTATATTACAGTGATATTATAGAGACCTTATTGTGGCCTTCCAGGATATGAAAGGGCTACAAGAAAGCTGGGGAGGGACTTTTTAGGCTGTGGGGCAGTGATAGGACTGGAGGGAATGGATTAAAGCTAGAGATGGGTCGATTCAGGTTAGACATTAGGAAGATTTTCTTTACCATGAGGGTGGTGAAACACTGGAACGGGTTGCCCAGATAGGTGGTGGAAGCCCCATCCTTCGAAGTTTTTAAGATCAGGCTGGATGGGGTTCTGAGCAACCTGATCTAGTGGAAGGTGTGCCTGACATTGGCAGGGGGTCTGGAACTAGATGACCTTTAAGGTCCCTTCCAACCCTGACAATTCTATGATTCTAAAGTAAGTAATGAATGTGAGTAGAACGGTGTTATGGCACTAATCAAGGTGGTTTCTAAGGTGGATGGTTAGTAAATGTGTTGGAATCATGACACTAACAAGGAGAAATATTCCTATTGCTTTATCTTTCTCTTTAGTTCAACAAATTCACTCGAGTTGCTTTATTCTGCTTTTGTCTGTACAATTGCATTGTGCCTTGTAGTTCCCTCTGTCTCCCAAGGCAGAATGCAGAAAGTTCTCCATGGCATTACAATGTGCCCTTGTGGCCAAAAGGGCCAAATGGTATCCTGGGGTGCACTAAGAAAAGTGTGTCCAGTAGATCAAGGGAAGTTCTCCTCCCCCTCTACTCTGCCCTAGTGAGACCTCACCTGGAGTACTGCGTCCAGTTCTGGGCTCCCCAGTTCAAGAGGGACAGAGGTCTACTTGAGAAAGTCCAATGGAGGGCTATGAGGCTGATTAAGGGACTGGAATACCTGCATTACAAAGAAAGTCTGGAAGACCTGGGGCTTTTTAGTCTGGAGAGAAGATTGAGGGGGATCTAATTAATGTCTATGAATACATGAGGGCTGGGCACTGAGAAGGTACGGGCAACCTCTTTGCACTTGTGCCCTGTGATAGGACAAGGGGCAATGGATTCAGGCTCAAGCACAGGAAGTTCCACCTCAACATGAGGAAGAACTTCTTCACTGTAAGAGTTATAGAGCACTGGAATGGACTTCACAGAGAGGTTGTGGAGTCTCCTTCTCTGGAGACTTTCAAGACCTGTCTGGATGAATTTCTGAGTGATCCACCCTAGTTTTCGTCCTGCTCTGGCAGGAGAGTTGGACTCTATGATCTTTGGAGGTCCCTTCCAACCCCTAACATTCTGCGATATTGTGATTACAGGAAATTCAGCTTCATTTATCATAGAATCATAGAATGGTTAGGGCTGGAAGGGACCTTAAAGATCATCTAGGTCCAAACTCCTGCCATGAGCAGGGACACCTCCCACTAGACCAGGTTGATCAAAGTCCCATCCAACCTGGCCAACAACTCCATAATGTCACCTATCCCTGCCTTCCATTCACCATAGGTGATTTGCATTGCCAGCACCCAGCACCAGTGCCTTGGAACTCCATTCTTTTCTCTCTCTTTTTCAGAAATTAGAGGACTCATTTTCTACCTGAGTCCTGTGTACTGACCTACACACCATCTTCCCTTGCACAGAGAAAAAGAGGTTGAGGCTCTCTACAATGTGATCTTCATCCTGCTTCAATTTTTTACTTTCTCTTGCTCCTTTTTCAGGCGCTATAGGAGCAGAAAAGTTAGTCTCTCTGCTGAAGGCAGCTGTCCATGTTTGGCATATTACCCAAATACTTTCTGATGCTTACTTCATGCTGATTAATGTCTCTGAAAGAAATCTTGTGTCTTTAAAGCAGAGATCAGAACCTGTAATGATATTGTCAACACAGTTAACTTCCAAGTGCAAATAAAGGGGGAAAAAAGCACAAAACCCAAAAAAACGTGGTTGTTAGGCACTGGGTAGGATGAAACTGGAAGTTTTTAAGGTAGCAATAGCACTAAGAGGTACAGATCTGTTGTAAACGACCAGTTCTGTTGCTCTGAATTCTTTAATAAATTGCTAAAAATACTGCATACTTGGTTGTATACGGAAAGGTGATGCTACAACATTCAATACTTGTGTCTCATTTTTTACATCAAATATATGGTATCCAACTTGCAGTATAAATCAAAAGATTTTTTTTTTCTACCTACTAGACATCCGTGATTTATAAACAAACTGGTTTTATCAGCCTCAGTGGTTGCAGTAGTTTGTTGTGTCAGACTGGAGACCATGGCACTGTTACTTCTGCAGTACTAACTCCTGCAGGCAGGTTTGGGTGCTTGTTGCACTCAAACAGGCAGCTGAAGCCTCCTTACTCTGTTAGAAGGAATTTATTTTCGTGTTCACTGACAATTGCGTTGGGCTTCAGCGTAAGGTCTAATTTAAGCTGAAACTGCCTCACCCTCATCCCACATCACAAACTAGAGAATGAAAAAAGGAGGAGAGACTCTACCTTCTGCTTCCTCCGTCTCCAGAAGAAAGGAACGGTGGGCACTTCCCCAGCTCTTCCTTTACCTCTTATTAGGAAGAGCAATCAAAAGGATCAGAGCACACAGCTCTGGCTCTTGATATCAATGTCTTGATCCCAGTGCTGGGAGAGGCACAGGTAGTATGTGCATAACACTCCAGGAGTTTCACCCACTAGAACTGGGAGAGCAATAGTTACAGCTGAGTCCTCACTAGCTTTTATCAGTGTAGTCCTTGCTCCTTTATGCTGGAAGTGCTATTACCCTGCCTCAACAGGCTGGATTGCCTGCACTGCCTCTGTGAATGACTGAGCAAAGGCTTCTTTGTTCTGAGCTCAGGCTCAATTCCCCTCCCGATGGAGCCATGGGAAGGCTCTCCCATGGATGTCTGGGGGAACTTTTTTTACTACTGCCACCAGAAAAGATATCCTTATTCTTTGCCATTCCAATGCTGCATTTGCCATGGTAAATATTATGGTATATTCTATTGAGCAGTGTGTTAAGTGCTGGTTTTTTTCATTGTCCTAAATCCTGTAAAGTCTTCATGACAGTACAAGATGTACGTTAGATACTGATATAGCAGCATATTGCACCCAGGGCTTTTTGTTTTGTTGTGTGGTGGGATAATTTATCAACCAGTATCTAAAGTACCTTCTTCCCTGGAGACAGATACTTAAAATCAGCTGTTTAGAATATTAACTTCTTTCATTAATACGTATGATCAAAATGTGTAACTACTCAAGATATTTTATTTTGTAAAATGTTTAGCATAAGTGTAATGTGACTAATTACCTATTCAATTTCCTATGCGTGTTTAATGGTTGCAAACAAACTTTGTTCACCTTAGTATAATTTGGATTCTGCACGAAAATACTATCTTTTCCCCCTTTTACTCTTTCAGTACTATGCTTAGAATAGTATTTTGCACCTTTCCTCAACCAGAGCTGGACTGCTGTCATGTACACAGTGGAAAAAGAGGAAACTCAGATGATGACAGAGTCCGGCTCAGAGAATTACATAAATGCTGATGACGTGAGTACCATCTTGTGTGAAATGGAACTTACTGGGATTTAGTAGATGAGCGAACAAAAAAATATTTATTTTTCTTTATTACCTCTGGTTTTACGTAGTGTTTATGAAGCATTTTCTTGGCTCACAACAGTGACGTCAGGAAAAATGGCTATGTAAAAGAGGTATTTTAAAATATCAAAGTTGTTAGTGCAATAAAGACAATTTCTGGAAAATGTTAAAATGTCCCAATAATCATCTTCTTATAAAAAATTTGGAGCACATCAGCCTGGTGTTCCTGCACATATTGTGCCATACTGGGGGAGTTTCATGTGCCTGACTACAAAACACTGACAGACAATCCTATTTAAATATATTTTTCTGTCTCCATCTTCCTATTGTTCTAAGTAATATATTCCATACAAGATGAATTAAGCAACATGCTCCTCAACTTTTGACGTTTTTTCCTCTTATGGTTCAAAAATAAGTATAGACTGGTATGCCACAAAAGTACACACTGAATCTTTCCCATTAATTAAGAATCGCTTTTACATCCACTTCAAATTATTTTAATAATAGTCTTGAGATTATCTGTTTTGTTAAGCTGAAATACAGGAGCAGCTGTGTTACTCCTCCAGCTTTTAGCAAGTTGCAGGAATGCAGCACCTATGTGCAGCATCATGATCCTGTGAGAAGAGACGTAATTGCCCATCCATGCAGTTCTTTTGAATACCTGAGACCTGATTGCACACTTAATATTCACATCAGTAGTTGTTTTATTATTACACCATGATTCTTGGCAAGCAAATACTGCTAGCAGGTTGGTAAGAGTAGCAGAGCTGGGTCACTTGTGGCTTTTTTTCACTGAAGAGCCTGAAGTTGTTGTTCTTGTATTAGTATTCATGCTTAGTCCTGCATGTACCTAAACACCTTGCTAAACTGAAGCTGTAATATGGAGCACACCATAACAGTCTATTGCCTCCTGGCTATAGATAAGCGTCTACTGATAATACCAGCACATTTTACCTGACCTTTGAATAGCTTCCTATTATCTACAATGAGCTGCTGATACAAGAGGTAAGAAAACTAAGAGATAGTGCTGTATTCTAGTGGCTAAGATCCTTTTTCATACTGAGAACAATGGTAACAACAGTAACAATGGCAATGCTGCTTGGGCAGCTGCTTCCCTTGGTGTACACAAAGAAAATACCTTTTTTTAGGACTGCCAGCATGCTGATGACAGTCAAAGCACCCATTTTGGCAAGTGCAGCTCTCTTCACGCTGATGCTACAATATTTTCAAGAACAGGTAGGAGCCTGATGTCTTCTTAGGATAGTTTTCCTTATGCATCCCACTTCATGTTCTGATCCAGCTACTGGCTCCTAGGTACTTCTCTTGTCTCTGTTTTTAACCTTCAGAGTGACAAACAGTTTAAGCTACTGCAGCAGATCTCACTTTACCATGCCTGACAGGCTTGAGTAAATCCCAGTAGCTGACAAACCTGAGGTGATGGTCCACAGAAGACTGGGCTCACTGCAAACTTTCAAATGCTGATCATCTTTGAGGTCCACCTACAAATCTTTTGTAAAGCTTTCTTACTATATCTGAAGTTTTATATAATATACCAAACGCAATCACTGAAACATGCTCAGTTTCTATGGTGACAAGTTGCTGGTAGAGAACTCTGACACAGATGAATTGGAGAACAAAAGAGTACAGGAAGCCAAGAGCCCAAAGTTCACTGTGCAGATCTAATTTGTCTGTGAAACATTTAAAGAATAAAATGGGCAACACTGCAGGAAAAAGTAAAACAGATGTACCTAACAAAGGATCTCATCTGGTACTAACATATCTGAGGTTGCATTGTTTCTTCTCATGTTCTTTTTTTTTTTTTTTCTTTAATGTTAAAAATAGTTGCACTAGCTTAAAGCAGCAATAGAGAAGTTGGCAACTGAACTGGAACTGAACTGGAACTGAACACTGGAAAGGGATCAGAGTTTGAGATTAATATTGTCAGGCATTAGTGGGAATACCTGAAGGGGTCATTGGAAATTCTTGGAAGACACAAGCTGGTATAAGAGAGGTATATCAAGAAAAAAGACAGAGCCATAAGGGAGGAGAGGTCAAGCAGCCTCATACCAAGTCTATTTAATATTTGATCTTCTGCTTTTGCCTTACTGCTCTTTTCACCAGTATTTGACTGGATAAAGTTCATAAATATTTAAAAAGGGCTGTTCAAGTAGCAGGGAATCCAAAGCCACTCTATATTTGCTAAGAAAATGGAAGATTAAGTAGAAAAAAACTCCATATCTGTATACATTTCCCATGCAGTTGTGGTTATTGCCAGCAGTCATTCTAACTTTCTCTGGTTTGAGAAGTGTTTGAAAATAATTGTTTCACTTTTCTTGCCTAAAATCACTTTGTTTCCTGTGGCACTACTGCTGTGATAGTCACCGTGCTGTTTGGGAAGCATTATGTGCTTGACTAACTTCCTAGTATTCAGATTCAACAAAATACCTTTCCCCAAGCTCTGTACAGCAAGATTTACAGCTACTGTAATAAAGCAAGGGGAAGATGGGCTTGAGCTCATTGACCACAGCTCTGCAGCTTGACATCCTGCTTCAGCTACTGACAAAACTCTAGGTGGCAAATTGCAGCTTTACTGTGTGGGTAAGCATAAGCAACACAGTAAATGGTGGCTTAGTGAAATCAGTTTCTCTGTCATAGATCAGTAGAGTTTGTAAATGCATACGTTTAGCTAACAACAGCCTAATCTGTCCATTTGACGATGTTCATAGCTCACTCAAAGTTGACTATGTCCATCTTATTTGGAGGAAAGAGAGGAAAAAAGTTAGGTTTTGGAATAATGGATTGGGCTAGGAATAGAAAAACTCATGTATTTTGTTGCTAACTCTGCAGCTGAGCTTTTGTGCAGTATTCGGTTGCAAACACAAAGCTGTGTCTTGTCTGATTCTCAGATTTGAGTTGGAAGGAAAGGAAAAAAAGAATATGCATTTTTGCCCAGTAGTTTGGGAGATGTACACTAGACAAAGATTTACTGGATTTATTGCTGGTATTAGTTCCCCTGTAATGGGCAGGGAGAGGAAGAAAGGATTCTTAGCGCATTTTGTATCCATGTGCTTCTCTATATGAACCACTTAAATATGTTGGAGTCATTTTTTGACCACAGAAACAAACATTTGAGACAGGAAGAAGAAAAGCCAGGTGTTTTTTCACTGCTCTGATAGCAGCTTGGTCCCAGAGCTGAGTTTGAGCTCATGAATTCATTTTTCTCTCTGACTGTTGCATTCATGTCCTGGAAAGCAACTCTGTTGATGTATTGTGCTGAATATCCTTAATTATTAGAATGGACTGCATGCTTATTAGATTAAATGCAACTTATCTAACTGTTTTTTCATTATTGTGTTCCAGTATGTTACAAAGTGTAACAGGATTTAGCAAGTGTAACTTGATGCAGTTTCAGTTTGCTGTCTTATTGTAGACCGCCAGCCTCTAAACATTTCTGTAATATTGCAATGATGGAACCAGAAGATTAATGAAGTTTTAAAATCCCTTCCTGAGCATTTTGTAAACTCTATTATTATGTGACTTGATAATTACTAGACATCTCAGAGAAACAACTGTTCAGATGGAAGAGTTTTTAATAAACCTATTAACTTTGTAAGTGAAATGAGTGAAACTCTCAGGAGTTTCACTGATCTTTGCCTTTCTTTAATGGTCTCATGGCCCTCAAGCATATTTTGTTTAAAAAGATGATGAGTCTGAATATGATCCTGACAGAAGAACCAAAATGTCTGCAACTTCACCTAAACAAGTAGTTAAATTTAACAAGTGTTTCTAGCTTACTGAGAATCACTATTTACTAACTAATCCCGTCTGGATGTAGGTATTGACTGGTGAGACACTGGTGTTGCAGGAATACTTGCTGGAGTAAGAAATAAACATTGTTTACCAGACTCCCAACACTTATATAGAACCATCTAGAATTCAGTGCCTTTTCAATTCAACTTGTGTGTCTCTCCAGGGCTGACCAAGCACTGTAGTCATATAATACCCATTATGGGCTGCATTGTGAAAAGTTGTTACGATCACATTCCTGTCTTCTGCATTGTGATACACCTTTCTGTTCACTTTTGCTGTCCTAAAAATATATTCAGGAAGTCTTTTTCAAAGTGACTAAAGCTCTGAAATTAAAATGCTCACAAATTATTATTTTTTTTTGTGAAATAAAACAATCACTGTAGGTGTATTAAGACATTAAAAATGCACATGATTCTCTTGAGATGTATTTGTAAAAATGTTATTCATGTGGTAATCAGATAAGTATATAATATGTTTTTTCTTGTCTCATCTGTATATACAATCTTGGTGACTTTTCTATTCCATTCTCAGATTATTGAGTAGTTGCTCTGAGATAGCTGCTTGGTTGGAGGCAGAGGAAAGGAGGTGGGTATTTTTATTTTTTGCCTGTGAGTTTGTCTCTAAATTGGAGAGACATGAATTTGATGGATGGACCACTTGGTGAATAAGGAATTGTCTGGATGATCACACTGAAAGAGTTGTGGTCAATGGTTTGATGTCCAAGTGCAGACCAGTGAAAAGTTGCATTTCTCAGGGTTTGATATCAGGACTGGTGCTGTTTAATGTCTCTGTCAGCAACATGGACAGTGGGTTCAAGGCACCCTCAGAAAGTTTGCCAGCACCAAGCTGTTTGGAGCGGTCAACATGCTGGAGGGAAGGGATCGTTCCAGAGGGACCTTGACAAGCTCAAGAGGTGGGCCCATGTTAACCCCATGAATGTGAACAAGGCCATGTATAAGGTCCTGAACATGGGTCAGGGCAATTCCAGTATATGTGCCAGCAGTGTGCTCTTGCAGCTCAGAAGGCCAATCACAAAGAAATGTGTCCTGCAGGTCAAGGGAGATGAATCCCCCACTCTGCTCTGGTGTAATCCCCCCTTCATTGCATTCAGCTTTTAGGCACCCAATGTAAGAAAGAATGGACCTGCTCAAGCAGGTTCAAAGGAAGGCCATGAATATGGCCAGGGAGATGTAGCACATCACCAATGAGGTAAGGTTAAGAGAGTTGGGGTTCTTCAGCCTTGAGAAGAAAAGGCTCAGGGGAAACCTTACAGTGGTCTTTCAGCACTTACAGGACATATGGGGAGAGACTCTGTATCAGGGAATGTAGTGATAAGATGAGGGGTAACAGTGTCAAACTGAAAGAGAGTAGGTTTAGATTAGATGTTGGGAAGAAATTTTTCACTGTGAGGGTGGTGAGATGCTGGAATAGGTGGCCCAGAGAGGTTGTGGATGCCCCATCCCTGGAAGTGTTGAAGGCCAGGTTGGACAGGGCCTTGAGCAGCCTGGTCTAGTGGGATACATCCCTGCCCATGGCAGGGTCATTGGACCTAGATAATCTTTAAGGTCCCTTCCAATCCAACCATTCTGTGAGTTTATACTCATTGCTTAGCTTTCTAACAGGTGGAGCTTTATTCAGGAATGTGGAGTTTGTGAGCCATCATACTGTCTGAACTATTTGGTATTAGTCATCTTTTGTAAACTGTTTATTAAACTGAGCACAAATAATAAGTTACACAGAACAAATATATAGAATAAATAACTATTTTTAGATTGTTATGAGCTCTTCTGAAGTCTTCTTTTTACTGAAGTAGCATTCATTTTGTAAATTGATGTATTTGGAGCACAGTTCTGATACTGCTGTCATTTAAAGCAGCATAAAAAAATAGTGACTGAAATACTCAGAGTCCTTACTGTGAAAGGCAAATGCCAAGGGTGCTTATGAGCTTCTATCTTCATGACACAATTCTAAAGCAATGACTAAATGTGCAAGATGCAAGGATCATTCGGATGAACTTGTAGAGTAGAGCTAATGGTTGGACATGATGATCCCAGGGGTCTTTTCCAACCTGAGTGAGAGTGATTCTGTGATCTCACTTGATCTGCAGTGGAGTCTGCTTAGATAACTGAATTCTTGAGCTGACAGTCTTCCTCTTACACCAGCCCTTTCAGGGCAAGAAGAAAGAAGCCAACAGCTACAACAGGACTGAGCTGTTCCCCTCCTTATTCTCACTTCTATAGGACTAAGTAGCTGTGGTGTTTTCTGTAACCAGGGAATTGTGGGTTTGTGCTTTTTATGCCATTTACATAGTTGACAAGTTTCTCACATATCTGTACTTGGAGTTAGTGTAATATGCTGTCCATGTTCAACACCAGGTTCATACACTGTGAGCGTGACAAAGGTACACTTTCCCCAGAGAAGCTGTAGTTGCTGAACTTGGTACAAATCAGAGCGGTCCTTAGTGGGTGGGTCTGTCTGGCCACCATGACTCCACAGCTGGTCTGCAGTAACCACAGATGGCCATTGCAGACACCATTTCTGATGTTGAAGGTTTCCTGCCCCACCTCCAGCTGCCTCTCTAGAAAGGTAAAGTCTTGTAAGCCTTGTGTCTGTCTACCAGGCCCAGGAAGGTGTGTCAGCCAGAGTAAGGTGTCTAAAATGATAGGAGATGCCTATGTTTAGGAAAATGAATTCCACCCCAGGTGTCAGAGCTGAGAAGTAGTTGTAGCTCTGACCTTCCAGTTTCCCTGTAAGGGTATCTGTTTCAGAAGTCAGACGTTGAGCTGGTTTTTTCCCTCTGTTGTGGAGTCTCCTTATTCTGTTTCTCTCTGACAAAAGGCAAAAACTACTGGAACCATTTCACAAATTCACTTGTTTAGTAGTCACCAAAGACCTGGCTGCAAAAGCCTTGGCTGAAAATCTGTGACAGATGCAGTGAGTTAAACAGGTTTTAAAAGTGGTTATTCCTCTCTGTTTCACACTTGGGGAAGTATAGCTGGACTACCATGTAGAGTCAGAGCCTCCCCAGTACATAAAGTTGTTGACAGAGTGGAGTGAGTCCATTGGAGGGCCATCAAAGTGGTCAGGGAGCTAGAGCACATTTACTGTGAGAAAAGCCTGACAAAATGGGTTTGTTCAGTCTTAAGTAGAAAAGACTAAGTCTTCAACTCCCTAATGGGAGGGTGGAAAGAAGATGGAGCCAGATTCTTCAGGGAAGAAAAATGATAGAGCAAGAGGTAATGAGAACAAGTTGTAACTTGAGATATTTTGGTTAGGAAAAATAATTTCACTGTTAGGGATGTACTGTAAGAGGATGCCCAGAGAAATTGTAGAACCTCCATTCTTGGAGGTAACTCAAAATTTGACTGGACAAGGTCCTGAGAAATATGATTTAATTCACCCTGCTTTGAGTGTGGGGTGGACTTCTGGAGATCATTCCAATCTGAATTATTCTGTAATTCTAAATACTGACCTGACTAAGACTAGGTCCATGTGCACACTTCATCTTTTTAGCAATCTGAGGCCAAAGCAGAATATATAATATACCTTCAGGATCTATCAGAACTGAGTACAGTACTGTTTGGAGTATAAATTCAAATCAGTCTTTTTAACTAAGTTTCCCAAGTAAATTACTGTATGGCTTAAGCTTTTAGAGATCCAGCTTGTCAATGTTACTCAAATAAGAACACTCTGGTAGAGCTCACTTGGGAAATTAAGTGTAACTCTGATGTGTGTATTGGTCCAGTAAATCTATTGCAATACCTTCAGAGACTTTCACAGGGCAGTTTTATCATGTAGTATCCTCATGTGTGATGCTTGTACTCACAGTTTTTGGGTGAGCCAGTAATACAGACCTCAGGACCTGCATTTAGAGGACATCATAGTTTTACTACAGCTGTTATATTTCCATGGCTGTTTGCTATGCTTTTTTGCAACCTTTCCATGAAGTTTTAATTAATGCTTTCATTTCATGCAATTTACTGCTGTCTCGTTCATGATGCAGTTCAACAAAAAATGCTTCTGTTCCAGTTAAAAATCCTAAAGAACTAATAGCAGAAATGTTCTATGTAATTGTTGAACTGCAACAATTGTCCATTATAGTATTCTTGTACTGTTCCTATCCCCAGTGTTGTACATTAACTATAGTAACAAAAAAAAATTTTATAAAAGTGGGATTCAATTTCCATTTTCTCAGTGGATGTTGTCAAGGAACACTCCTATTTGTTTTCTCATACCATTGCTTTAACTTTCTTTGGGCACCGTCTTCATTTTGCCCCATTATTCTTATTAAGAAAAAATTTGATCAAGTACTTTTGCTAGTATTTAATTTTACAGAAAACTGACACAACCTCTTAAAAGCTCTTAATATTTAAGTCAAAATTCTGGAGGTAAATAAGTAAGTCATGTAAGACAGTATGAATGCAGAATACTACAGTGTATGGGATGAGTTGGCCACATTAATCACATGCAGTCCATTCAGTGACTTCCCCCATGGCACCCAATTTGATATAAACCAAAGAAATTCAATAATGGAAATATTTTACTATAAAATTAGACTTTAAAACAAAACATGATTTGAGAAATGTAAAGGGAAATATATACAAATACCACTATTATTCAAGTATATCAGTCCTGACAACACCTCTTTTTTTTTTTCTTCAAAAGAAACAGAAGTAACTGAGATGCCTCAACTGCTTTAGCATGATTCATTAGCTGTATTGCCTCCACATTTTCACATTTTTTTTAACATTTTAATTGCAGTCCCTCATTCAGAGTTTGACAAGTAGAGCTCTGATTCTCATTTTAAAATGTTTCATTTACAAAGGAAAAACGGAATCCTGAGATGTCTGATCAGACTGAGATTTTCACAAAGATATTAAAAATAATTTATTTCTCCTTTGGTTGGACACATTCTTGAATAATCACACTTTCTGTGAAAGATGTCATTTCAACTGTTCATGATCGCAACTGTTCGTCATTGCATGACAACATTTTGACCTCCTCCTAGAAAAAGCTTCTTTTCTGAGTAGAAGACATTAAAGATAACAGCACCAACTAATCTCTGAAGGGCATAAATATGTACAACATATTGGTTGGCCAGCTTCATTTAAAAGTACCTGGAATTAACTCAGTCAGTTCTGGTTAAAATTTATCTGTCACCATACTGTATACAACAAACTCTGGTTATACATTCCACTTCTGAGTTTCAATACTGTGGCCAAATCAGGTCAAGTTGCAGAAAATACTGCACTATTAAAATTTTCTAGATGGTGCAAGAGTACTTTGAAAGAAATCTTTTGCCAACTCTTGCTGTAGCTGAACAAGCTATAATATTAAATCCTGTAGAAGTCCTATACAATAAATATAGTAAATGATGAAAATACATTATCAGATAGAAACAAAGAATCTATTACATCACTGATTTCCTACAGTAGACCATGCTTGCATTCATATGTCAAGAATTTTCCTTTTAAAATTACCTGGCCATTTCCAGTAACACTTTTATGTACCTTATTTTCTGCCTTTTTTTTTTTTTTTCAGTCTTGTGAGATTGGAATTTTTGGTCTGGCTTTGGAGTTTGGGCTGAACCAGTCTTGGAGTTATGTGCAGCTCAGCTGCTCAGAGTTAGCCTCTGTCCATGTTTTACGGCAGGGAGGAGATTGTTTATATGAGTGGGGGACAGCAAATAAATAAGCAGATTTGACCACATGTTCATTGTTAAGCTAAGAATGGTGATGTTCCACAAAGTATTTTTCTCTTATGCCCATTCCTAAAATAAATCTGTTCCTGTTTCCCACCCTCCAAGTTTCAATCAGGATGCTCCAGTGTAGAGAATTGAAGTGATACACTTGCTCTGTCTTGGATCTCTTCCAGCTCTAGGAAGAGAAAAGTAGTTGATCAGCTCCTGTGGTTTGGGAGATACTGGCTTAAACATTTTAGTTATTTGTTTGTTGCACAGGAACCACTGTGCTACAGTTGTAATATTTTGATTACGTGCTTCTAAAGCCCTTCAGTACATCTGCATCTTCTCCAATCCCTGATCTATCCTAAAATGTCTCTCACACAGCGCAGTGTTAAGAAATCTTCTAGAAAATAATTCTGAAATCTTGATGAAATCTACATTCACAGGAATTTAACGTTTCCAGCTGTTTTCCTACTATTACCAATATACTCTTGCAGAACAGCAGAATAAGTTATTAAAGGCAAAGACTTTAACTGGTTATTTTGTCTCCTCCTTTCCTAGAAAACCCAGAGATCTCCTATAGAAGTAAGGAACAGATGGGGAAGAGTGTATTGCAATGTGCAGTCATGGGTCATGTGTATTTCTTGCAACTTGTGAGGTTTGGAATGAGATTATATCTGCTGTGTGCACATGAGCCAAAACCCCTCATGGTCAATCTAATTTTCAGTTGGAAAATACATAAGTATAATCAGAATATTACCCTACTTTTCCCAGACATGGGTGTGCTTGCTGTTTGTGGCAGAAATGCTAGCTCTGTGTTAACCCTTGCCTCTCCTTTCTCTCATCTCTTGTGTTGTTGCAGAGTCAGAGCTGGCTAAAAATGTGGAAAAATCACATTCATGACAAATGAGAAGTTTCTGCTAACCTTTGCTGACTTGTTTGTTTGTTTGTTGGGAAAACAGAAATCAGAGCCTAATCTTCATCCCAGAAAACTTAGAAGCTGCAGATTCCTATTCATCTGGCATATCAAAAACTGCATCTGAATCCAATTTGAATCTGAGAAACAATATGAGTTTAAAAAATTCAGTATTAGGAAAGGTTTCAATATCAACATATTTTCATAAAGGTCTGACCATCTCTACTTCTGTACTTGTTACTTTATTTTTTTTCTAATTCAGACTAAAAGGTTTTTTTTGGGGTAGGCATGTTGTCTTGTCTTGTTATCAGCCTACATTTTCCTCAATGACTGCTTAGTCTCTTTTTAGTTTATTTGAAAGTCTAGATTTTTGAAAGTATGGCTCCATAGCTGGTGTCACCATAACAATTCTGGATTTTTGACAGTGGAATGACCTGTACACCATCAGGTTTGCAGACACCTAATAAGAAACACCTTTCTCAAAGGGTGAAGAGAATCTTTGCACAAGACTTTGCAGGGCTGATTGGCAGGGCTGTGAACTAGATATGAAGGGGGAGGGGGATATATCCAGACTAGCTAGAGGTGGACAAGGGTCTTGTATGCCAGCACTTGAAGGGTAGCATGCTGGCATTTTGGAGAACCAGAAGGTCTTCAACCCCCAAGGGCAGAAACTATACACTCAGCATCTCTGAAATGTTTATATACCAATGCATGAAGCATGGGGAATAATCAGGAGGAATTGAAGATCTATGTTTGGTGGAAGTAATCGTTGTGATTACTGAGACATGGTGTGATAGCTCACAGGACTGGGATGTTGTAATGGACAGTTATGAACTTTTTAGGAAAGATAGACTAGAAAGGCGAGGAGGTGGAGTTGCTCTTTACGTGTGTGAACAACTGGAATGCATTGAGCTCTTCCCAGGGGGTGTCACCCTGGTAATTACAGACCAGAGGTCCCTTCCAACCCCTACCATTCTATGGTTCTATGACTTGACTTCCAGTATTTCCATGTTGCTGCTGCTTTAAATCCATGATCAGTCTCCTGATCTTTCCCAAGTGGGTCACAGGGGAACTCACCCTAATATTAACTGAATACTGTCTGACACCAGCATTGGAGAAGCGGGAGCTAAATTTTCACTGTAGGCATCAAAGGTGGCCCCATGTGCACGCTTTTCCAGCTGGGCTAATTCAGCTTTCTCAGCAGAGAGCGAAGCTTGAGTGTAAGGCAGGTCTTTCATGTCCAGTGCCCAGGCTATTTCACTGAGTGTAGGATTCTGACATGGTTATGGACTGAGCAGGGTTGACACACTCGAGCTTGTGGAAAATAAGTGAATCCTTCCTGGAATATTCTGCTGGAGGAATGAAAACTTGCACCAGTGAAAAAGCTTTTTGGAAAGACAAGTATGATAATGTTTCAAATGTAAAATTTACATTCAAAGAAAAGGGAATTTCATGGTGAGTTCAACAGTTAAATGGAACTGTTAAGAAAGATTACATGGCATTATTACCAAAGTTATAATTCAAGTTGGAGCATAAGTAAAAATTATCTGACCTGCTTTCTTTTAGCCCTGTTCTTATATGTCTACTTACCACTAAGAAGTTCCTGCTTTGAGAAAGATCTTTGACACTTTTTATACTAGACTAATGTTATTTTGCCATTTGGTTGTATTGTTTCTATGACACAGTATGATAAAATGTGCTGGGAAGACAAGAACTTTTAAATAGAATTAGACAAACATTTCCCAGAACTAGTCCCCTTCAAAGTCTGAGGAATCCTGAATGCCAAGCGACTTGACTTTTTTTGAGAGATATGACTTATGCTGAGGTTTTGATACAGGATTTAGAAGACTTATGTTTGATTCATGGCATAGATGCAGATCCCTGATATGGTTCAGTAGAAGTCATTTAATGTGTTCAGTCTTAGTGCTCTATGAAAGGGAACAATCACACAAGCAAGTCTACTCAATATAGCGCAGCACTGAGATAAGTGAGGATGCGAATCAAATAGCTCCTTAGATAGGTTTGCGTTGACTTTGTATCATTCCCTTTGATCTAAGTAGGCAAATATTTCAAAATCTGGTCTTGTACAGAAGAGAAAACTCCAAGATGCTTTGGTAATGGTCTTGTGTGAAAGCATGTCTAACCTATTTCATGGATAATCTGCCTTAGTGTAGTAGAAGTATTGTAGACAGTGCGTATTTTGAGAGAGCACTGTTATTAGTGACTAGGTTTTTTCTGAAGTGAGAGCAGCAGCCAACCTCCAGGATGTGGTGAAAGACCCATGACCCCAAAAGAAACCAGATTTAAACCAGAGAGGTAACAGCTATACAGGCAATGGGTGTGTGAAAATACAGCAGTTTCTTATTGGCCAAATTAATGATGCAAAAAGAAAGGCAAGTAAATGCTTTTTCACAGTGGAAAAATGACATAGACATCACTTTAAGGACAGCTAATGATAAGATTACCACCACTCTCACTGGATCCCTAATGATTAAAATTGAACTAAAAATGTGAAGCAGAAGGAAGCACTGAAAAGTTATAGCATTTAGAAAAATTAAAATGGAGACATTCAGGTAAAGTTGATGTGCTGCATAATTCAGGGACAGCAAGAGAAAATGTTTAAAGAAGGAATGGATAAAAATAGGACTATACACATAAAGGGATAAAAGTAAAAGGGAAATTAAGAAACAATGATGATGGACCCAGTGACCTTTGACGTTCCAGTAATTACAGTTATTATGTTCCTAAGTTATGCAATTCTCTCATGGTTGTGGCTTGTATTCCATAAATAGGACCCTTAGTGTTAATCAGGACTTGTGTTATTTTTAGTTCTAAACTACTAATTAAACAAACTAAAAAAAAACCCCAACATTCTACATTCAAGTCCTTCCCTCATGCTTGAATAATAGAATGAGATACAAGCTGCCAAGAGATATTCAGGCATGAAGCTGCTAAAATCTTCCCATTATCTGTACTTACTTCAGCAGGAGGGTAAGTGATTCAGGCTGGGTATTTATTTAAGAACATAATGTTGCCAAAACTGAGACTTAAAAAATTAGTTTAGCTTCTGAAAACCCACAGAACCCCAGTTGACCAATTTTCAATATGAAATTTTTTAAAAGCTTATATTTTGGTTGTGGGTTTTGTGGGTTTTTTTTTCTTTTTGGATTTCAAACTTTTGGATATACTTTTGAAAAACTTTCTGTCATTTCTTGTATAAGTAAGGCCTGAACATCTGTGCAACTGATCTTTCCTCTTTCTTACTCCTCTTTAGATGTGTTTCTTCTGGACAAGAGATGGGATTCTGATATAAGTACAATTTCAGAAACTGAAGCTTCAAACTTCAGATTTTTAAAGACAGTTAAGCACCTAAATACGACATCAAAATTCTAGTATGGTTTTCTCCCTCTTTAGGCACTTAGATACTTTTAAAAATCTATCCCCAATGCCTGTTTACTTGCACTGGGGTTGCTATAGCTGCACTATAAAAGACAAGGGCACATAAGACCAAACAAAATAATTCCTGATACAAAAGTGTGACCAGAACCAGGTGGTATCTCTTATCAGCAGAAGGTGAAAATACAAGGACAGTAATTTGTTTTCTTCTTAATTCCAGTCCAGTCAGCTTTTGGAATAAATCCTTTTAGAAAGCCCACTGTGAAGAGGCTGCCAGCATCTGTTGACAGTAACAAGGTTTGTAATTTATGTTAAAGGGCTGCAAAAGGAGCACACTGTATGGCACACTGTAGGGAAGGACCAAGTCAGCATGTAAAGATTGTGAAGGTCTGGGACGGGCGTTGCTCAGGTGGAAGGAAGAAATTCAGATATTTTAGTTAAAGAAAAGACAAATGGGCAGATGCCTCTCTCTGCCCTGCATGACAGAGAGTTGAAAACATTTTAGTACATATATTTTACTCTTGAGTGGACCATTTGTTATTCTCTCTTGACACTGGTTAACGCATCAAAGTTAAGATCCTGGGATTATTTTACATTACATAATGTAAAGTTAATTTGAAATACTAGTAAAGTTAATTAGTGATTTTAAGGAAGTAATTAATCTGTATTCCAGTGCTGCAACTCCTGCTCTATTTCAGACTTGAAGAAAGTTTTGGGTTCCCATTGTGCCATTCCCACCTCAAACATATGCAAGATGCCTGAGGCCAAGACTTTACTGGGAGCAGGAGTAATTACCAAATAAGCACTTTGAACAGTTACAAAATCTGGGCTCTACTGAGTCATGTGTAACACAAACAACCTGTTTTTCTTACTAAAGAGTGTCTTTTTACTATTATTATATATACTTGCTGCTACATTAGATGGATTTTATGTCAATGGTGCAGAAGCTCTATTTACTTCAATGGGGCCGAATAAAAATTGAAAATAATATGTAGAGAGGTATTTGCTTAAACCACTGAAAGAAGATTATCCCATGAGATGAATCAGTAACTCCATTATGTTTTCAGGGCAAGTTTTCACTATACAGTTTCCTGTTATTACTGTAGCACAGATTCTCACTGAGTAGATCCAAAGGCTCTTCTTCAATACAACTAGCTGTTATTTTATATTTACTTCTACTAGTTATTTGCAAATGGAGCTCTAATTCCCACAGAAGTCCCCAGATCTGATCCCCCACCAATATCTTTATCCTTACCTATCAGCAAATACGGCATTTACTAAAAGCACAGCAGATGCTTTGTCAGTAGAAATTGGATTAGTTAAGGGAATTGACAGTTCAGAGAATTTCTGTGTTGACAGAGCTTTTTAGTTTCACATGAATGACAGGGTGGAACAGGGCCTATTCATTTAGGTGGGTTGAGAAGTAGAGAGAAAATGGACTGAGTCCTTCCTATCTTCTGTTTCCATGCAGTTTAAAAGCATTTTGACTATTTCTAGACCCTGCATCACCCATACAGAGAACTTTTTTAGGCAGCAAGTTTAAAATGCAAACAACATACTGTATTACTATTATTGCTATTATGCAAAATACTACTGGAAGGCAGCAAACTTTCCATTAATTTCAATTACAGCTTTCCATTTACCAATCATTTTGAAAGTCAGTATGTCATGGTTGACTGCACAGAAAGTAGAATCTTGTACAGTCATAGAGGCTGTCAATTATATAATGTTACACATTAAACCAATTTCATCAAATACGCAGTGTCATTTGGGTGATAGAAAGATGCTAAAGTAGTCCATGAGGTAGTCCAAAGAATCAAGAAATGCAATAGTGAAAGCACATGCTCATCTAAAGTGTCACAGATGGCTTTGCAAAGTTCTACAGTAAATGCTACTGGAATGTTGGTATGCATTCCAAAACCCAGAAAGGTACAAACTCACCACAGCTGGTAGTCACCTGACACAATATAACTCTTTAAGGCTTTGGCTTTGGCTTATCTAGAAGGCACAAAGCAGTGTATTTCTGAGAATTCTGTTTTGAAATCAAGCAGTATATCATCAATGTCTGGAGAATGTTTCACATTTCTGGTAAAAGTTGAATGCAAATTGCATTGCAACAACAATCTGTGAAGAAGTTTCAAGCCGACATGAGATATACCAGCTATGACATTATTCTACTTCCATTGTCACAAGAGATATATAATATTGCAATATTGACTGACTCCTTAGTACAGCAGCATTTGCAATGGGTGGCACTGTCAAAGAAAAAGGTTGTAAATTTTATACCATACCATTTTCAAATTGACAGAAGTGATGATTTTAAAAAACTGCTACAAATATTACAGCTGACAAAAAACATTCCAGGCAGAGAAACATTAACACTGGGAGATTTTTTATATGGATAAAGCTTGATATTAACTTCTTTTGCCTAAAAGAAAACAACCACCCCCTTGAGATGCTTTTCTGCAAAATGGAATCCAGATTTTCCAAACAGCTCAGTTTTTATCATAGAATCATAGAATGGTAGGGGTTGGAAGGTACCTCTGGAGATCATTAAGGCCAATCCCCCTGCCAAGAGCAAGATCACCCAGGGCAGGCCACTCAGGAACAGATTCAGGTGGGTCTTGAAAGTCTCTAGAGAAGGAGACTCCACAACCTCTCTGGGCAGCCTGTTCCAGGGCTCCATCACTCTCACAGTAAAGAAGTTTTTCCTCATGTTGAGGTGGCACTTTCTGTGTTCCAGTTTCTGACAATTGACCCTTGTCCTATCACAGGGCACCACTGAAAAGAGACTGGCCCCTTCTACTTGACATCCACCCCTTAGATATTTGTAAACATTAATAAGATCCCCTCTCAGTCTTCTATTCCAGACCAAACAGCCTTTCCCCATATGAGAGATGTTCCAGTCCCTTAATCATCCTTGTAGCTCTCTGCTGGTCTAGTGCAGAGTAGAGGGGGAAAAGAACATCCCTCGGCCAGCTGGCCACACTCTTCTTTATGCACCCGAGAATACCATTGGCCTTCCTGGCCACAAGGACACATTGCTGTCCCATGGCTAACTTACTGTCCCCAGGATGCCAAGGTCCCTCTCGATAGGTCTGTTTTCCAGTGGGTCTACCCTAACCTGTACTGGTACATGGTGTTGTTCCTCCCCATGTGTAGGACTCTACACTTGCCCTTGTTGAACTTCATTAGGTTTGCCTTTGCCCAGCTCTCCAGACAGAACAGATCTCACTGGATGGCAGCACAGCTTTCAGGTGTGTCAGTCACTCCTCCCAGTTTCGTATCATCAGAAAACTTGCTGAGGGTGCACTCTGTCCCTTCATCCAGGTCCCTGCTAAAGATGTTTAAT
>WUAM01000305.1:2473267-2488295 GCA_024336885.1 Actenoides hombroni
GAGGCTGAGAGAGCTGGGTCTTTTTAGCCTGGAGAAAAGGAGACTGAGGGGTGACCTTATTAATGTCTATAAATATGGAAAGGGCAAGTGTTGCGAGGATGGATCCAGTCTCTTCTCAGTGACATCCAGTGATAGGAAAAGGGGTAATAGGTACAAGTTGGAGCATAGGAGGGTAAACATAAGGATAAACTTTTTCACGATGAGGGTCACAGAGCACTGGAGCAGGCTGCCCGGAGAGGTTGTAGAGTCTTCTTCTCTAGAGACATTAAAAACCTGCCTAGATGCGTTCCTGTGTGACCTGATCTAGGTGATCCTGCTCCAGCAGGGGGATTGGATTAGATGATCTTTTGAGGTCCCTTCCAAACCCTAACGTTCTGTGATTCTGTGTAAAATCTGTGTATATAGAGCTGTCATTTTGGTCAATGACCATGAACTAAGGGTTTAGTTTAGCCTGTTCCTTGAATATCCAATTTAGGCTCTCTGGTTTTTACTAAGGTCAATACTGTGGGACTTTTCATAGAGTCATGTAGCACCTGTGTAAACAGGAGCTTGTATTGGTGCAGTGTAATAAGTTATCAAGTCTCTCTTTAAATTACTTTTCAGGCCCAGTGAGGTGTGTTAAGTAGGAAAAATTGTATTTGAGTAGTTGCAAGAACCATAAAGAGAAAAACAATGTGAAGAAGTCAAAAAACACTGTTGTAAAGGAGATGTTTGATTTCTGTTACAAAGGAATTAATTCCCTTTGAAAAGTGCTCCCTTGCTAATTAATTGACATGCACCTAATGTGTGATTTCAATTTACTCTCCCTTGTGTGAGTTCAGAGAGGTTTTTTAAAAACAGAACATTTCAAATGTCTATGAAAATGCAAGGAAAATTGGAAGAGGTTAAAATTTAACTGAACCTATGATTTCCCCAAAAGTTTATCTAGAAAGGATTTCTGCGAATGACTGTGTGTGTGTATATATATATATATGCATTCTTATGTATATGACTGAGTGACATGATACACAATAAGCAAGATTTTAATGCGGATTTCTTAGTATTTAGCCTTACAAAGTCTAAAAATAGATTTTAAAAATTGCATGTTAAACTACGAAAAAACATACCAACATGTGGACTTTAAAGCAGTTATATACAGAATTCCTGTGATGCTCCAGTGTGGTCAGGAAATTCCCTATAGAGCTATTTGAATGGAACTTCCCCAGTACACTGCCTCTGAAAAATGGACTTGAAGTGCAAGAAACAAGGAACAGAGAAACTATCACTGAGATAGGGGAACTAAATGCAGCAAAGCAGTCTTGTCCATATATATGAAGGACTTTTCATTCCAAATGTTGTGCTTTTTAAATAAATAATTTTTTTTAACTTTTTTTTTTTAATTTTGAATATTCCAATTATCAGAATGAACTAGAAAAAAATCAGTAAATGTATAAGCAGTATTAAATTTAACTTTTAAATTTTATATCAAATGACATAAAACTTGTATTTCTTAATTTGGAAATGCATAGAAAAATCTGACGACAGTAGCCACCCAGCTATTTTCAGAAAGCTGCGTTCTTTATTTTTGAGAAAATGCAATAAATTCTCCCAGACCTATTGCATTCTGCAGTGCTTAAATATATTTATTTTCTGATCTATTATTTATTACTTTTCTCCTTCCTCACACTCTTATGCCAACTTCATTTATCTTTATTTAAGACAACCAGGGGTGGTGGCAAAGGAATATTTGTTCGAGGATAAACACTTTTGCAAGATAATGAAACTAACTTCTGGCCTTCAGTTAGGATGAAGCACTGTGGAAATATTATTGTGAGCAGAAACCCCACAAGATCCCCCTCCAGGAAATAGCACTTAGCTGGAAGACCTGCTGCTCATCATTCTCTGATCATCAGCAATTTCAAATCTTAAAAATGCTATAGCTAGTACAGTTTGGGAAAAGCCTGCATTTAAAAAAAAAAAAATCAACAACAAATTTTTACATCTGCATCTAAAGTTTTAAAGTGTATGAATGTTGAAACATGTGTCTTGGTAGAGAGACCTGCATTTAGCTCTCATCTCTGCTATTACCTGTTCATTGCCCCTTAATCATCTTCATAACCCTTTGCTGGACTCACTCCAGCATTTCTGTTTGTTTCACTGGGTGGCCCAGAACTGGACACAGCACTCCAGATGTGGTCTTACCACTGCCAAGTAGAGGAGAATAACCACTTCCCTTGATCTGTTGGACACACTCTTCCTAGTGGAGGGAAATGCTACTTAAGATTAAACTTTAAATTGGAAGTTGAGTTGAAACAGTGGTGGTGATTTCTCAGGTTCTAATTTAAAAAGTTGAGAATTTCTGACTGACTCTGTTCTATCCCTCCCTGTCAGACAAGATACCTATGAAGCCTGAAGACTTGAAGGTTTACTTATTCATTTTTATGCATTTTTTATCCTTGTATGAATACTCCTTATAAAACTAACCCCCTTCCTCCAAAGTCCCATACCTTTCAATGTGTGCAGCAACCTGAATTTTGCTGGTTAGCAGTTGCATCTGAGCTCCATGTATGCAGGGAACCTCTGAATATCTGCTTATTACACTGCTCTTCTCACAAAGTGTTGAAAGAAGATACAATAACAGGTCAAGACAGAGAGAATATCAGAAAATCCAAATTAGATTTTTCATGTAGCTTATTGGAATCAAATACATCCTGGGGCAATGAGAAAGGAAGGAGTATTCAGTCTAAAATAGAACTTTTAAGGTTTATTTTCATCCTTTTCATAAAGCATCTGAAAGTCTGAGGAAAAGTATGGGAAAGGAGGATGAAGTAGGAAAAATACCTTGAGGGATTAATGGTTGTGTCTCAAATAACACTTTCATATTCTGCACCTTTCAAGCCCTCTGGATTTTTTTTTTTATATTTTTGTTCTGGAAACAACAGATTTGTTTCCCATAATACAGATTGTTTGGTATATTAGGTGGATGCTGTTCTAGCTATGGTCTGACAAGGGCTGACTAGAGGAGAAAAATCATTCCTCTCTATCCACTGGTGACATTCCTATTAATACAGTCCGGGGATACTGTGGGCCTTCACTGCTACAAGGACACACGCTGACTCACACTCAGCCTCCTCTCCTCTAGCACTGCCAGTTCCTTTCCAGCAGACCTTTATAGGAGGCTTATCTGAAGGTGGAATGTGTCCTTGCTGCATTTCATGAGGTTCTTTTCAGTCTGGTCCTCCAGCACAGTCTGAAATCTGTCTGAATGGAAGCCCTGTCCTTGGTCATCCTGACTTTACCCTGGATTAGTCAGTACTCCTCAGTTTCCGTAAGCTAAAGAGAGATGTCTAGTAGAGGCCTTGTTAATATCATTTGATTTTTTTCTGTCTAGCAGCAAACAGTTTAGCTGCAGCCCTGCCCTTTTAAACAGTCCTTAACTTGGTTTTAGCTGATGACATATACTGGTTTCTTTGTGATTCTGTACTTCAATGTCACATGGATTTCTCGTTTCCTTATCCTCTCTCTTTTCCAATATAGTGGCACATTTTTTCACAGATATTTTGGTATTTAGCTCTGTGCTTTAGGTTTGGGGTTTTTTTTTTCATTTTAATTTCATTTCAATTTTCAAATATTTAGTTCTATTTAGTTTATCATGCCTTATGTTCGACTTCGGTCATTTACGAACCTTAACAGTAGCTACACCCAGAAGTGTTCACATGCCATTTTCTATTTTCTATTTACAAATCTTAACTGACATGTGCAAATCAAGAATCTAGGCATAAATGCCTATTTTCACAAAGAAAGTTGATTCATGTTTGGTTCTATAAGAGCCTAAACACAGGGCAAAGACTGAGGATGTATCATTTTGGACAATTAAGTTAAAAAAAAAATAATCTCATGGTTTATTTTTAATAGCTTCTGATTTTTTTTTTTTTTTTAAACTAATCACTCTTGTTCTAGTTTATAACTCTTCAGAGCTGTATGTGTGTTTGTAGGTTTGTAGCCCAGCTCAGACTTCACATACTGAGCAGTCAGAAGTCAGCAATTAGTCAAAGTCTGAGAAGCTTGCTCATATTAGTATTTCTGTTACAACCATCACTTTGGGCTACACACAAGACTATGAATAAATGTCTTTCTTGGAAATGCTTCTTAGAAGTGTAAGGCTGAACACATTCTTCTAGTGAACAATAACTTTGGTTGTCTATTGGTGAAAAAAGCAAGAACAATTTAGTAACAGGCATAATAAGGATGCACTGACTGTGACCAATAAGTATAGGATGGCTTAACTTATAAATGTTTATAATACCTTCTTCATTTTCATAATTATCATGCAGTGAGGCATTTTCGCTTCAGAAAAGGCTACAGGCAAAGATGGTAAAAGATTATTAAGGTTGCAAAACTAAGCATGCAGAAATTAAGAAGTGCCTTTTACCAGTTAGTATGAATACATTATAAGATAGTATTTAATTACATGTTTAATTACGTAGCAACATATTGGTTTTTTCTACGTTTTCCTAGTTCTGCCAATTCATCCAGCTTTTCAGGTGAAGGTGGGTAAAATATATCCACTAATTAAACAGCAGAGAAACTGGGAGTTGAGGAAAGAAACTGCTAACCTGTTCTGTGCTGTGTTGCCCCAATGAGCCTGACTCTGGCCCATCTGACTGCTGTGAGGAAAACAAATTCTCTTTTTATCTTGCTCCTGAAGGATCTCATTAAGTAGGATTTTTTACATCCCTCTTGTATTACATATAATACTTTGAGAAATGTAGCAGACTGGTGAAGACGAGAAAGAGAAATTGCAGCAAAAAAAGCCTGAGTGGGCCTTAAAAGAAGTAAACCCTGTGGAATGATGCATGCTTTACCTGCTGGGAAAGAAGAGCTTCGCCATCATCCCTTCATGGGGGGCACAGCAAGTATGTGACTGAGGGGTTTTACACAGTTGCTGATGTCTGGGAGACTTTTTCTGAGTAGTGGGGCAGGTATACTTGACACAAGCCAGTGTTCCTTCTAAAATACAAAAATGGTCTGGTTTTAGATACTTGACCTTCTTAAGGAGACAGGCAGTCTGTTGTTCCTATGCCTCTTTCTTAGAAATATATGAATATATTTCTTTGGTGGAATTCTGACATTGAACAAGAGTCAGTATGACTCTATCATGAACTAGGGAACTAGTTTGATTTATATCAGCTTTATAGATCAGTCTGAATAGGTAGAACTCCAAGAAGTAATACACTATTGAAACTGAAATCAGACAGGAAAGAATTAGAGGTATGGGAACCAACCAGTATGTAATAAGTTTTTTAAGTTTCCCTTAAGGACTGTTTTTTCTGTCCTGTCTTGAGGAAATGTCATGTTTTAGGTAGGACAATTGTGTAAAATACTCTCAAGAACTTTCCAGGCTTGGAGACAAGTAACACTCACTTCCCTTACTACATTCAGGCCGATGCCTTTGGGATGAAAGATGACCTTAGGAATATACAGCTCTACAAGAGGTGGAAAAGATGTACCATAGGATACCAAGTCACAACCTCATTTCCTTGTCAAGTATAATGGAATCTCAAATGCTCCTGTCTAAGATGTGGTAAAGATAATGTATCAAAGTTTTGATTAGAGTTTAAACTTTTTTATTATAATCAGTAAAATATTTTTGTGATAGTTTCTGATATAAAACACTATTCCTGAGAATACATAATCATTGCTTGTATATGATAAATTTTTAAATCTTTGTTTATGATGTTATTTTTCTTTTCTTACATCTCAAAATATAATACAATAATGCCAAGCATGACTCATACATTGCAATGAATCAGCGAGCTTAGAAAGTCAAAAAGTAGATATAGATGACTTGAAAATTAGAAAGACTGGTTAGTCAGAGCTATGTAATCTGAATGTATAAAAAGTAAAGCAATTTTAGGGAAGCTGTTATGTATTGTCTACATTTACACAAAAGTACATATAGGTTGACCAAAAATAATATACTAGGGCTTGATATTGCATTTATTAAAGTCAATTACATAACAGCTAGCAACTTAAAATGCAAGTCAGACTTGACTCTAATTTCTAATAATATTCCAAATGTTGAATAAAACAAACAGCTGTACTTGTTATTTATTAAGAGTCAAGATATCAAGCAAAAACTTACAAAAATCAACAGGATTAAAAGGTTGAACAGGCTAATTTTTCTACAGAAAATGTAGTCTGGTTAATCAGGTGACATCAGAAATGGCTACTTCTCAGGCAGTAAACTAATCCAGATGTGTGTCTTCACGTTCTTCATGACAAATCCTATCAAAATAATTTCATATTTCATCTTCGGAAGTTGCAGTCATATTTGGAAAGTAGATGCTCCCAAACACAGAAGACCACTTAAGGAGTAATAAAATAACAAGGCATGGCCTTATTAAAGGGAGCCAGACAAGGAGACAAATATAAAGGTCCCTGAGGCTGGGGGTGGGAATGACAGGAGGAGAAGGAAGAAATGAACTAAATGGAGAGAGGCAGATTGAAATTAGATGGCAATTACTGAAAACATAACATCCATGTCCTTCAAATAGTGTTCTTTGTCATCCAGATGTCTGGAAAAAATCTAAATACCCCTTTGTTGCCACTAAGCAAATTCAAATGCTGATCATTTCCAGTTTGGACTCCAAAAAGTTTGGCATGGTGCAGGTGAGACCTTCCGCAAGTGTAAATCGTCTTTGCTTCATTAGTGTATAATGTATGAAGTCACCAGAGCGGAAACAGGTTTTCTTATTATTTTATGTATTATTATATAAATCATAGCCAAATCCCTTGTTCATTCAGTAGGCTAGCTTGCTGTTTTCTAAAAAAATACCCATAAAACTATACTTTCCAAAGTGATGTATGTATTCTTTATATATACAAATATGTTGAAATGTTAAAATATCCTTTGGCTTTACCAAAATTTTATTTATGTATTTAATTTAATTTTTTTTTTTTTTTTTTTTTTTTTTACTTTCCAATATCATTATCTTGTCTTTAGTTAGCTTTATAAGACTCAGAGTTTGAGAGTGGGTGTTGGTAAAGGCTTACATGGCATGTGTGTTGCACAGCCTATTATCTTGATGCTTTAATGAATTTTGTTTTTAATCTCTAACTAGCAGGGATTAAGATTGCCTATGATGGGATTAAGATTTGCCTATGATGGGAGGACACTCTGACATCTTGGTTTCCAGCTTCAGATTTTTAGACCTTTGTACCTGAGTTTTCCAAGATTTTGTTCTGTCATTAACTCTAATATACACAGGCTAATCTGAGCTATCAGTAACTTCAGTTTGAAAATGTTGGGGTCTTTTTTTTTATTGTGCAACAATTTACTGCCTTCTGCTCTTGCCTGGACTAAAATACCATAAAATACACCGTTTACTTTACTGTTGCCCTTCAGCTCTGCCAATTCTGTTCTTTGCTACAGCCTAAAATATTATGAAATTCAACAGGCAAAAGGGGTGTTATGTAGGTATTGGTTACCCCCTAGAAGATATTCTTGATTCTGAAGGATAAGTATTCACTTTATCAGGGTCAATTTCCCTATTGCAGTGCTAGAACATTTTTCATGTCTATGTTTTTGTTTTTCTCCTTTTAGAATTCATGTTTGATACCTTTGTCTTTATTTATCAAGGGATCCTATCTAGGAAAACCTTAAAATGTTCCAACACGTATGACATAATTTTTATGCCATATCCTTGTCTCACATGTCAGCCCTGATGTTCTTAATACACCACCTCCCAGCCTTTCCTGTACCAGTAACATCAGCTTGACAGCTCCTGTGTAATGTTTTCAAACACGTCTTCACACTTCGCATGAGCTTCCTATGGGCATTTAGAGAGCTAATTGTTGTCTGCCTTCATATCCCTTCCTAAAGCCTTTTTTCCCATATGATGACAGAAAATTTTGAGTGATTTATGCAGCCGGTATGCTTTGACCTCTCTTTTCATCAAATGACTTTTCTTTTCACCAAACTTTTCACCAAGTTTTCTCACTGCTATATTGGACTCCCCATTTGTTTCCTGAATCGATCCGTTTCCTCTTTCTTATGCCTAAACAGTATTGTCTGTGACAGTTCCTGCTCATGATTATGTAGGTGCTACAGCAATACAATGTACACAGATCAACAGTAACAGCATTCTTATCTCTCTTTTTTTTTTCGATAGAAGCACTTTCATCAGAAAATATGTCTTGTTAGTTATCCTGTCCTACTTAAGGGAGAGAGAAGTAGCTGTAAAATCAGCAGCCCAAAGCAGCCCAAACACGTAACTTCAGTGCTTTGATAAAGGAGGTAGAAACACCACATTGGGAAAGTGGCCCAGTTCAAAATAACAATATTCACTAGATATTCATGTATTCATAGCCAACGATGAGTTGTAGACAGAAATTGTCAATGTAAATTACATTCTGTTTTAAATATACCTTGTAGGAAGATTGTTCTGCTTCTTCCCCATACAACAATATTATGTCTGAATAAGGAAGAAAAGAAAGGACTTTCATGGTATCTGTCCTCTGCAAGGGATGTACTATTTCCTGCAAGCTGATTTATTAGGGCTTGAACTTGAAACTCTTCCACATTTAGCTTAGCCTCTTAACAGGCAGGGTGATGTCCCTCATGTACCAAGAGCTTACAATGTGTTTGCTAACCATGCGTCTGCAGATGGTACATCTTTGTGCACAGACTTCATCCCAGTACCTGTCCCCATGTTTACTCTTTGAGAAGTTTACTCCTATTATCTTTGTATGTGTATCCTGGCAGTAGACTGTTTCCACCTCGGATGCTATCAGCACTCCTTCACTACATCCATTAGTTGAAACCTAAAATACTGGTGTTTATTTACAAAAGAGAAAAGATGTGTTTAATGAAATGCAAAAAATAATGCATCTCCACATACATATCCTGCCTAAAGAGGGAGTTAACAGAAATGAAATCAGTTCAGGCTTTCAGATTTATCAGAGCGTGACTGTAAATACAGTTCATAGCTCAAAGTGTTTGTGTCAGATGCAGATGCTGCCCTGATCTAAACCAATACAGGTAAGGGAAACTACAAAGGACACTACAAAGCTGCAGCTCTGTCCCATGGGCAGGAGCACATACCAGATTAGCTGCTAGGAACACAAATTATTATCCTTACCTGCTAGCAAGGTTCATCTCCAAAGGGAACTGCTGTGTCTGGTCTATGTATTCCTAATAGGGATGCATGTTAGTTTGTAGGCTTAGGTAACTTGAGAGGCTCTGTCAGAAGACACCTGAAGTCTTTGTTAACAGGATACCCTACTTTTCTTCTTTTGCTATGCAAAACCTGCTGTATTTTCTAATTGACAAAAACACTTCATGAAGTTCAGTACTTTGCGATAAACACTCTAGTTTCTTTTTTTGCATATTCAGCCTCTTCAAAGCTCTTTTCTAAACTTCAAAGACTAGCTTTTGAAGTCTCTTAAATTGTGAACCAGCTAAAAGGATTTACATCTTCCATTCAAGGAGCATTTGAGTAAATACTTCCACTGACATACTTTTTTAGTATTTCACGAATGTTCCTCCTTCAAGAATGAAACATGTCCCTGCAGAGGGGCTGCAACCAAATGACACTTAAAGGTCCCTTTCAACCCAACCCATTCTGTGATACTGTAGTTCTATGATAAGAACTGCAAATTCCTGTACTGCTCCTTGACAGAGAAACATATCAGTGAAATAGCTATTAACATATGACTATTAAATATTTACTATAATACTACATAAAATAAAAATTTGAAGGAAAGAGGGACTCAGCTTCATCTGATACTGAGAGTATTATTTTTTTAGCTTCAGTGAAATTTATGATAGTGCAAACAGATACTTGATGTGAAGTGCTATTGCCAGAAAAGCCCATTAATGATTTGCCAACCTGATGGTAATTATAATTTGAAGTTTCTGTTAACATCCTTTTAGGGATAGACTGTAATCAGTAGGACACAGGGAAACTGTATGTCTCTTCTCCTTCCATTATGATCCTCCACCAGCCACAGGAAGAAAGAAGTAATAATTCCTCAGCAGAAATCATCTTCCTCCTTTTAGCCATATGGATTGGCTATTCTGGATTGGCAGAACAGGACAAAGGGTATCCAGAAGGACTCATATCTGGGACTGTGCTTCCAAGTTAATTAATCTCAGAACCACAATTATAACTCAGGAAGAGTCCCAAGGCAGGTGTTCTCAGGCTTTTCAAGATAGTGGTTATTTTCACTAGTTTACTTCTAGTCTTTGCCACATTGTGAAATCATGAAAAGGTTAAGTGTTAGTCAGGCATCTGATAAGCTTACATTTTCTGAAAATGTACTGCTCTCTCTAAAATCTCAGTATTCTTGTGAATTTCGTATATCTTTCTGGTATCCTGATTAGAGACTCCACTGGAGTTTTTTTGTTTAAAAGACTTTGGGTGTCAAAAAAATGAATTTTTCAATCAAAATCAAAAGATCTTTAAAACTGAGTTAGCTTTGACAGGAAAAAGACATATCAATAGAAATTGTGTATTAATGTGCCTGGCTATTGGCATGCAATCATATAGAGCAAGAGTTAAATATAAAGTTAATGGGTTTTAAACCATTAAGCTCAGCAGATCCTTAATACTGACTGCTAAAATATCTTAAGCTTTTTTCCTTTTTGTCTTGTCATCTAAATAAGAGGAAGACATGTACTGTCTCTGTCTTGTTAAGAATTCATTGGTTTTGCCTTGCTCTTTTGTCTTACTGTTCCCTTTTTAGTTTGGCTAGACTCTGGAAGAGACCATCAATTTACCCGTTCTGATTATCATTTAAGTTAATAAATATCTGAGACTTCATCTCTCTATGTTTTCTGTTCTGCTGGAAATAGATTTAGCAATAAGAGTAGAAGACATCTTTGACTTCCAAATCACAGCTTTGCAGTCATAAGTTGCTATTTGATTGAACTATCCACACTCCCTCAAAATGCAAATTCTGAAGCTGCCTTCATAGTTCAGAAATATCATTTTAGGCAACCTAAATAAGAATGATACAATTTTCAAAGAGGCTGAGTGCAGCTCCCATTTTATTTCCCTGGGATTCATAAAATGTAATTGGGCCACTTACATAGTAGGATCCTTGAATGCGGAGACATTTTATATTTATCTAGGTTAAAGTATTTTGGTCTATTGTTTATTTCATACCCATGGCTGATCTAGCTTTTACATGTATTACAAGGAAATAGTCGCCTTTAAACATGTTGTTTCATAAATATTACGTGTTCAATCTCAGCTGTAAATAATGACACTCATTTTGAGGTAGACCATAGCTTAATTGGTAAAATTGCTTAATTGTCTTACACACTGTGTTCTCTGCTGAGTTATTTAGAGCGCTTTCTATGCAAAATGCATTATTCAAAACACAATCTGTGCTCTTGTCTTGCAGACTTCACATACATTACAGAAGCTCATCTGTTCATTGTTTACTTTTTTCCAACACCTACATCTTTTAGTATTTATATTCTTAAAAAAACATTCAGAATTTCTTCACCCTTACAAAAAGCTAATCTAAAGCATGTATCAGGGAGAAGGACAGAGACAACATCAATAGACTTTCAAATGATAAAACTCCCTCTGCTGTCCTTTCCAAGTCATTCAACAATAATGGTATAAACAACTGTTTTGCTCATCTTTCTGCCTTTCTGGTGGTTTTCAGCAGTTGAAAACATCCTCTTTAAGTAAAAGAGAAGAAGAAAAGACTGATAAGCTGTGTGGAATCTTTCTTTGCTGGGTATATTGCTAGAAAACTACTATGTTGACAATAAAACAAAGTTATAAAAATCTCCCTGGGAGGAATGAAAAGGCAAGTGGAATTGTCATTCCTCTGGGAGTGTGCCAATATATTGCATCAAGCTGTTCATGACATCTGTGATTGCTGTGTGTTAGTAGGAGAACAGACATTACTGTTGTAAAGTGCAAATGGGAAGAATGAAGACTGCTAGACTTTCTGTCATACCTGTTCTCACTAAAAAGCATAGATCAGATACTATTATAAAATAATAATAATTATAAGATAAGTTAATTAATTATTTAAGACCTTAATTAATCAGGATCAATATGAAGTTCTATCAGAAGCTAAGAAACATGTGAAATCTCTCTGACTGATTAACTTCCTAGATTAATACCATGTTCGGGCAGTGTCTGCATTGCACCACTCTCCTCCTGTTGCATAACAGCTGTGGATCCCTCTGTGATCTCCTCCGGCTGTTTGAGATTTCTCTTTGTCACTTCAACTCACTGACAACCCTGCTCCTCGTTCCCTAGTGGTACAGTTGCTACTCTTGGGAAGTGCTGCTGCTTGGGATGGTTCTTAGCTACATGTTGCCTTTTACATAGTATTTTGTAGTTGCATTACAGTTTTATGAGTTTCTCTTTTTTCAGTCTTTCATTAACAAGAAATGGTAATAGAACCATCTTTAATGCAGGGGCTAGTAAGTAGCCTCAGGAATAATCTTCACAGGTCTGAATTTTAGCACTCCCCAAATGATGGCTTGCTCCAGTGACCACAAATCTAGGATTCTTTTGAAATATTTTATCTAAAAAATATCTTTCCAGAAGTCCTGGTTAGAAGCTTGGAAGATAAGTTTTCCATATTATAAGAGATGGAGAAGAAGAAAGAACATTCATCAAATTAGTTTGAAGCTAAGGAAAAGTTTAGCCTTAGTCTGAGCTTCAGGAGAGACTTACATAACTGATAGATTTCCAGTTGATTGGAGATCTCAACTATGTTTCTTTCCATCAGAACCTTAAAGCTGTCATTTATGTTTTTACTGATATTTAAGATGTTATGTGGTTAAACTGTGCATGATAATCCACCTTCAGATGCATGAATTTCCTCTCCCATAACAAGATTTCATAAATCATTCCCAACAAAGTAAATAAATCTCTCTGCTCACACCATGCACCAATATTAAATTTCAATCCTTCCTTAAAAATAAAGATTAATGCATTTAGTAACTGCAAATAACTAGAACTGCCATCCTTCAAAATTTTATCTCCTTGTACAGAATTTGAAATGCATTTACTTTTAAGAATTTGAACATTAATCATCTGTCAGCATACTATATACATGAAAGTTGTCAATGGAGCGGAGCTGTATTTGACACCTCTAGAGAACATCAACAATAGCCTACAAAAGTCAGAGAGAAATATGACGAAGCTTCATGCTGAAGTGTTCATGATGTATACGACAGTGATGACAGCCATTCTGTGCCCTTGAGAATCTTTAGCAAAAAAAAGTCATTTACATTCGTTTGGCTATTAATATTTGTACTGTAAACACTTGCACAATTGCATTTTCATGTGCTTAATGCCAGTAGAATCAATAAGCCTTCTCAGTGAGCCTTGTGTTGGATTGGATCCTTTTGGTGTCTTGTTTGTATGACGAATACAACTTTTTAACTTCTGTTCATGTTCTTGTCTATATGCAATGAAATGCTCATCATAAGAAAATGCTTAATTATTTTTTAAAAAATGCTTATGATATTTGAGCTGTAGGTTTTCTGAGGATAAAGGGTTTAGTATTTTTAGCTTTTTCTCTTTTTTGTTTGTTATTATTCCTTTCATTAAGCTTTATTAAATTGTTAGGATTAACTTTAAAGAATATCTGCTTCTACATCAAAATTTTGATCTAGAACAAAATCTGTAGCATTTGATTTTCATTTTATGAAGCATGAAACATTATGTGGTAGACAATCATAGTTTAAAATTTTAAAAAAACTTTTGACTTGAAGATTATTCCAAGTGACCCTGTTTTTAGGATAAAAACACATTAATTTTTTTTTGTGGCTTCTTCAAATTAATAATTTTTCATAAATTTAAAAAACGTTATGGTAGAAAAGAAGATTTCAACTCAAATGAACTAGAAAATCCCAAGACAAGAGTGTGGTGCTCTGATCTGATCCTTAGCATGTAAGAAAGTGTATGTAGAATATTACCAGATCAGAGTCATAGTATTAGTGCACAAACTTGGAGAGGTAAATGATTGCCAAAAGTGATGGCACCAGTGAATCATCCTTGCTGTATTTAACAGCTGCTTTAGTAGACTAAACGATGTTTGCAATTGTCTGTCCATGAAGGAACTGTGCATCTCAACAGTGATTGACATAATCCCAAAATACAGCCAAGACATAGGAGAGATGTGCTTCCTTTAAGCAAGTGGTATATTCACACAGTTGTGTTTAAAATTTGGTCAGAAATCAGTGACAAGGATCTGTATCTTACCAGTAGTGATCACAATACCTACTAAATACCTGCATTCAGGACACCTTCAGCCAAGCAGCATCTGAAGTATCAGCAATAACTGTGATGTGCAGAGCTCTTTGATGTGCAGTGAAAGCTTCACCTTTATTGACATCTAAGCCCACAATGGTGCAAATGCTTGCAGACAAAAGTAACTGTATGCACAAGAATAACATTTCTAAATTCAGGGGAACTGATTGCACACACATATGTACACAGTGGCAGAACTGGGTGAAAATTTTGGTTACTCTGTGTGATTTATTTTTTTTCCCCCAGTTTGATTATAAGGATCTGTGTCTGAGTTGCAACTGTAAGGGAAAATTATTCATAATTTGACTTACATTTCTTTAAGTATTAATACAACCAAGCTAAATTCAGAGTCTATGCACTGACTGGCATAAATATTTATTATTCTGTTACAAAAATAAAATCTTTGATGATTTGATTTAATGGGTTTTTTTACATTTACAATGTATCAAATAGAGTTAAAGGGTTTGCTGCAACAAGAATCAATGATGCTTAAGAAGTATGTTACATATAGTGATTCACACTATAAATTAAGTTCCAGATCTTTCAAATATTGTAGTAGTTATACCTCTGTGAAGTTGACAATGCAAGCAGCATCTTTGATACAGGCTAATTGCATAGAAGAGGCCTTCCACTGAAAAATTTTTGCATACAATTGTTATTGTATGTGTTTTTGTTTGTATGATGCAGCTGTATATGGCACATGCTGTTATCAACATATATATACATATATATATATATATAGTGTTATACAG
>WUAM01000305.1:2503745-2542704 GCA_024336885.1 Actenoides hombroni
TGTCCCCATCCTCTTGCCCCCCGTGGCCCTTTAGCTCTTGCGCAGCATTGCTCAGCTCCCCTCTCCCGCTGCTCTTCTCCAGCTGAACAGCTCCAGGGCTCTCTCTCAGCCTTGCCCCAGCACAGAGATGCTCCAGCCCCTCACCATCTTCCCAACCTTCACTGGACTGTCTCCAGTAGCTCCTTGTCTCTCTTGAACTGGGAGTCCAGGACTGGCCCCAGGACTCCAGAGGTGGCCTCACTGGGGCAGAGCAGAGGGGCAGGAGAACATCCCTTGACCTGATTCCCACACTCTTGTGAATGCCCCAAGGAAACCATTGGCCTTCTTGACCACGAGGGCCTGTTGCTGCCTTGTGGTTAACAAGTAGACACTCCCTGACCTCTTTGGTTGTGAGTCATTCCCTATAGCTCAGGATCAGGAGTTGTAGGTGTTGTTGACTCTGCATGCACCCTGCCGAGGTGCCCATACCTGCAGCACTTCAGTTGCTGGATGGGTCTGTGCTGGGTATCTACTGGTTGAACTGGGCTGGAAAGTTCCTAGCATTGTGGCTTTGCTGTCAGTGTTCCCCCAAGCAAGAGATCAAAGCTGGCCGGATGCACCTGGCTCTGCACTGAGGTCAGAGGTGTTTGTGCCTGTTGCTGTGATGGTGCAGGCAGAAGGTGTCACTTGGCAGAAGGTGTCACTGGGCAGAAGCAGAAAGTGTCACTGAGTAGTAGGTGTCACTGGGCAGAAGATGTCATTGGATAGTAGGTGTCACTGGGCAGAAGGTGTCAGTGGGCAGAAGGTGTCAGTGGGCAGAAGGTGTAACTGGGCAGTTAGACTGGGGAAAGTTGGAGAAGCTTTTGCCAAGTTCTTTCTCTAAACAGAGCGCTTCTGTGTTTCCACAGGTACCTGTGGCACATTCCACTGACCTACGTGACCAGTAAATCTGACACTGTCCAGAGATTTTTGATGACAACTAAAGAAGGTAATTTCTCTGCCTAATTAGGTGATTAATTTATTCAAAGTTTGTTTGCAAGCTTTTTTGTTCTGCAGGGTCTTTTTCAGAACCGGGAGCTGGAACTGCCAGTACCAGAGAAGTTTTGTCGGCTCAGTAATGTGACTGTGACAATCTCTTAATGCCTTCAGGAACTGTGTCACTGTGCTCCCCGGGTCACTGAAGTGGGAGTGACAGTGTCGTTGGGTGTAGTACGAGGGTGTGTTTGAATCACTGGTGAAAACATGGTCTGCATCTTCTTTTCCAGATGTCATCATCCTTCCGGAAGAGGTGGAGTGGGTTAAATTCAATGTGGACATGAACGGGTACTACATTGTGCACTACGAAGGGGATGGGTGGGATCGTCTGATTCACCTTCTGAAAGAGAACCACACGGCCATTAGCAGCAGTGACAGAGCAAATCTCATTAACAACGTGTTCCAGCTGGTGAGGTGAGGCCCCGTGTCCAAGGCTGAAAAACAGACTGAAAAACGGGCATGTGGCACCAGGAAGGAAGTGCTGGTAATGTGAAGAGTCTTCATCAAATACGAGAGAATATTCTGTTGCTCGTGGCTGCAGCGGATTTGTAGCGTGCAGGGACGGGCTCCGACAGCACAGCCAATATGGCTGCAGTCAGCAGTTGCTTTTTTAAGTGCAACAGGCCACGTTTACACACGAGACAACATTGATCACGCACCCAGGGCACTTCTCATTGGCCCCACACTCAAACCCAGAGTCTGTCCACGTGCACTTCAAACACTTTTAATTGGCTGGAGATTCTCTTGGTGTTCTTCCTTCAGCACCCTGGTTTTCTCCTTTTATCCTCCTGTTTTGCCAGGTGCTCCTGCTTTTCTCATCCTCAGTCTTTTCTCCTCAAGGTCAGGGCAATGTTGGCTGTTTTTCAGCCTTGCAGGCCTTAGCATAACTACTTCTAGCTAACAACTATTTCTGTCCTACTCTTATCAGTCCCTACAGGTGGCAGCATCATGGCTCTTCCAGACGAGAAAGGTGTTGATGGAGCAATGTTGGTGGTGTGTCATGATCCTCCTTGCATGCCCTTTGCAGCCCCAGTGTCCCTGCAGCTCTGGATTTTCTGGTTCTCAGAACTCTAACCCTAACCCTATCCCTAATAGAACTGGATTCTCCCATTGAGGTGGCAGCATCATGGTTCTTCCAGATGGGAAAGGTGTTGAGGGAGCAATGTAGATTGTGTGTCATGCTCCCCTTGGCATGCCCTTTGCAGCCCCAGTGTCCCTGCAGCTCTAGATTTTCTGGTTCTCAGAACCCTAACCCTAACGCTGACCCTAACTCTAATTGAACTGGGGTTCAAAAATGAGCTGAATCTGAAGCACAGTGAAAAAAGCTTACAAACGTCTCGTCCTAGCTCCCTCAGGAAAGGTGCTAGCCCGGAATTCTCTCGCTTCCAAACTTAGCTTCACTGTGATAAATCTTTGCGTTCATAGCATGATTTGCTATTTTGATTGCTTTAACTGTATCATTATTCAATGTACCCTTTGGTGTTGCAAGAAAAATGTAGGTAATTCTGAGGGCTGGAAATGGAATAGAATTAAACAACCAGTAGAAACTGGAATATATTTTTAAAAGACATTAATCAATAATGGATTTTTATAATCATAGCGAAACAATTTGCACTGTGCATAGAAAAGGGGGGAATTGAAGCAGGAGACGGGATGTCTGGTGGAGTTTCACTAACCTTAGAACAAGCAACAACAATAGATGGGTAGTTGTATAGCAGGGACATCCTGTGAAACTCATAACCTTGTAGATAGGGATTATCTCCAGGAAGAGGACAACAAGACACCTCGAGGCACCCGAGCATGCTGAACAGACAAAACTGGTTTTGTGGCAAGAATAAGGATTTTAGGCTTTAGGTCAGTAATAGAACACGGTGATGAAGAAGAGAAGATGAAGTAAATGACCACCAGAGGTCATGAAAGACCGCTGAGGGGAGAAAAGTCCCTAACCCTAATTTTATTACACATGCTTGGACTATGTAAATAAATTCCAGGAATCCATTAGCATAAGACCGCCCTTTCTAATAAATATAATTACTGTGTATGTTTAGTCTGCATGTAAACTGTGTGCCCAGCTTGCATCAGCGCGCACATTTGGAGGAGCGATCCCCTGTGCGTCTGGGTCCGCAAAATAAAGAATGCCTGCTGAATAACTTCGGTTAGTGAGTTTTTCACTGCATCACTGTCCACTCACTTGTGGTCTATCAGAAGTACGTAACTGCGAATCAATTCCTCATGCCTTGCTAATCTGTCGTATAATTTCAGCAGTAAAATATGTTCCCCAATCCAGGGATATTACAGAAGGTACCCCAAATCTCAGTTTTATTTCATGTAGCAAGGCCTTTGAAACCTCTCTAGCTTTATTTGTTCGACAAGGGAATGCTTCTGGCCATCCGGAAAAGGTATCTGTTAATACCAACAGATATCTAAACCCCGCTTTCCCAGGGAGTTCTGAGAAATCAATTTGCCATTGTTCTCCAGGTACATTTCCTTTCCCTATGACTCCAATCTGGGACTTCACATTTGTCTGAGGATTATTTTTCAAGCATATTATACACTGCTTAGTTACCTGTCTGGTGATGGTGTACATTTTGTATCCTACCCATTTCCAACTCAAAAACTGATACAGAGTGTCTGCCCCCAAGGGGTCCTATTGTATTGTTCCAAGATTAATATGAATAGGGCATTAGCTGGTATTACTACTCATTTGTCCTGTAGTGTGGCAAGTCCATGTTCTGGAGCTGTTCCCCCCAAGTCTCGGATTAACTGCTTATCTACTTTCGAGTATTTAATAGGGTTTTTTCTTTTGCTGTTATCCACACATCACCTTTGTCAGGTACTAATGCTAACACTCTATTTTCCAGCATTTGTTCTACTGCCTCTTCAGCCTAAGAGTCTGCTTGTCGATTGCCTTTATCCACCTGGGTGTTGCCTTTCTGGTGCCCTTTACAATACATAACAGCAACAGCAGCAGGGTCCTGTACAGCTTGTAACGAGTTCAAAAATCTCTCGTTCACGTGTTTGATCTGTTTTCCTTGTGATGTCAAAAGTCCCCTTTCTTTCCAAATTGCTCCATGAGCATGCACTACTCCAAAAGCACACTGAGAGTCAGTCCACACATTGATCCTCTTAATTTTTTCCCCAATTCCAAGGCTCAAGTCAGAGTTATAATTTCGGCCTTTTGTGCAGACGTCCCAGCTGGAAGTGGTTTTGCCTCAATTTTGTCCCAAGGCAAAAAAGGGCATATTAAGCACCTCAGACTTTTCCTCATCTCTAGTTACCATGTTTCCTCCTGCATCTAATGAAGGATGGAGGCTCTCCCTTGTCCTTTTGCTCCTAATCTATTTATAGAAAAATTTCTTGTCATCTTTTAGGGCCGAAGACGGATTAATTTCTAGCTGGGTGTTGGACTTCCTAATTTTCTCCCTGCATAGCCTCACAATATCTTTGCAATCATCATGCATGGCCTTCTCTCCCACTGAACCACCCTGACGCCAGAGAGATTCAGTGTCTAGCTCCTTTAATATGTGAGATTCTCAATATCATCTGTTAATCCATACAAAACCTCCCAACACCCACACTCATTGATTTTGCTTGCACTGTTTATTAGCTCCAGAGGGTTCAATTTCTTCTCCAAGACATTTTAGAGCCCTAATAATTTCCATAAAGACTGTCTTCATTTCCTCAGAGGTGAGAATAGTGGGACTGCGTGATTCTGACTGGCTCACCGTTCTCTGAGGATGCCCAGGGATCCCATGTGTCTCTAGCCCAAAAGGGGAACAAGAAAATCTGAGGTCCCTAAAAGCAGTAATGAACACTGTGGTATGAGATGGCTTTGGTGCTTTGGGTAGGGGAAGCAAGCTGAGGCTTGAGCAGGGCTGGACTGGCACTGGCTTCTGTGAGAAGCTGGGAAGTTGAACGGGAGTGGAAAACATCCCATCTAGAGATGTGCTGGACACTATGGAGTTGTCTTGTTTTTCCTGAGTCCTATCACAAGTCTGACATGGTCCTGTGGTGTGAAGTGTCATAACACATTTGTTTCTTCTACAGTAAAAACATCCATTTATTTGCTGCATCTTTATTGAACAATCTTGCTGTACTGGCACTCCCTACCCCAGGAAACAAGTGAGACAGAGGTCCTTTGGGGTTTTCATAGACAATTCGTAGAGAAAGGTGAATCACATTAGCAGACAGAGAAGATCCACCACAGCAAAATCCATGGACTAGCTACAAGATGTACAAAGCTCATATGAATTAATACATGAACTGCAAATTATGACTTACACTGGCAGTACCAGTGTAGTGTAGCTTCAACAGAAGAAAAGCAGTAAGATATGTTGCAAGATTTAATTTCATTCAAAAACCCTAGCTTTCTTGTTTCTGTGAAAGCAAAAGCCCAGCTTCCCAGGCCTCTGTATCACCCTCTGGTCTGTTTGAAATGTGCACATACAAATGGAGTCTTCCCTTGCAGGAGAAATGGAAGCCCAGGGTCACCCTGGGAAAGCAGGACCACCTGGTGCAAAAGGTAATATACAACACATCCAGCTCTGAGCCATAAATCTACTCAAGTTCAGGGCATACATTGGGAGACTGGGTCTATGAGATGAACTGTAGAGCTAGCCACAGTCCAAGAAACAGCTCTGAAGTAGTGTAGGCAAAGTAGGATTTGAGGGTATGGATCTTGTATGGGGTAAGTACTAGAAACAGTGTCCTTGAGTGGGACCACATCATGGAGGATGATACTACTCTTCTTCTTGAAGTTCCCCACTAACCCTTTGATGCCCCCTAAAATCAGACCTCTCACCATTCCCCACTCCTACCCTAATATGCCTCCACCATGACAAACCTGCCCAAATGCCCCCCTGCTCTGAGGAGCTGTGGGGTTCTTTGGCCAGGAGGACTGGTGCAACGACACAATGCTGAGCACTTCCAGCAACCTCCAGGCCTGGACTCAGTGTGCAATATTATTGTAGCCCACTTGACCAGAAGGATGGGATCAAAGCACCAGGAAAGAGATGGCACAGAGTGAAGCAAGAAGGGAATGGGGGTTTCTTTGTAATGGGATGAGCACCTAAGAAGAGGAAGATGTACAGAAGTATAGATCCCTGACCCTAAACCTTGACAAATGGGCTTTCACTCCATCCAGGCTGTGCTTAAGATCTTCAGGTGGATGTGTGCTGCAGACACTGGAAAAGTGTCTCTTCTAGAGAAATCTGTTTCCAGGTGGCACAAGGTGGAACCCAGGAACTGGGAAAACAGCCCCTTTGCATGCTGAGTATGTAGCTGTTTCCTGACCCAAAGCACCAAGATTTCAGCTTAAACTGCAGCAGGAGATGGATGAATCCACTGAAAAGGCAGCTATTGTCCAAAACCTCACAGGTGTGTGACTGAAAACAGAAAGCCCCCACAAAAAGTCACTAAGACAAAGCTGTGAGTCCCCCATATACTCCAGCAGACAGAGCAACAGTTCGCTCTCTCCTGTGTCCTGCTCTTCCTGCTGTTCCCAAGAGATGCCACTGATGAAGGGAGCAGCCAGGCCAGGCTGGCAGCACCAGCTGGTATGCTCAGCAGAGCATTGTGGTTTTGTACCACTTGGGGAGCCACAGTAGTTCACTCACATGGAATCATCCGTGATGACCATTTTCGTCTTGTCTTTTGCGGGAGCAGCTGGAGAGCCTGGCTTCCCAGGACCTAGAGTTAAATCATGCTGCACAGAATTTATTTGTGAACTGGTCAAGTTAGACGTCCGTCCTGTGCTGTTCTGGAACAACACAAGAGGTGGGAGCAAGCACTGAGAAATAAAAGCATCCCAGCAGGTGGATGGGGCTGTTTGGTGACAGCTGTGCCCCACTGTAGGCCCAGTGCTGGCCCAGCCACTGTGATCAGCTCCTCTTCCAAACTAGCTGCTCAGCAACAGGGCCTGCCCCCAGCCTGCTGCTGCTGCCCAGCTACAACAGCTACAGAAACTGAAAGGCTTTGCGTGCCCCAGGCTGAGGGACCGGCCAGACTCGGGTAGATCTCTGACCCTTCCATGCTATAGCAAAAGGCAGATGCTTAGATGAACCTCAGGCATTAGTTGAGCCAGAGGAACATGTCTCTCTACCAGCACTAGCAATGGGTAGAGGGAAAACAAGGTTTTCTTTTTCCTGATGTCATCAAACTGCACGTGAGGGCTATTGACACCTATCACTGAGCACTGTCTACACTGCAGCTCCCTTTCTAGAGCTCGGCCTGGATAGCTGGGGGCCAGGCACTGCAGAGTTGTGGCCAGTTCAGTACATTTGCTCCAGCCATCGCGGCTGCTCTCCAAACACTGACCCTCTGCCGGCAGTAATCATTCCCCTCTTGGGGCTTTTGATCCATGTGTGCATTTCCTCCTCCTTTCCACGCCTGCCTGCTGAGAATGCTGGGTGTCCCCAGTTAATTTCAGAAGTCTTGTGTTCCCCCTGCCATTGTTCTTCCGTACTCCCCTGGGTCTGTGCAGATGGGTCTTGATGGGCCGGTGGATCTGCTCCGGCGTGCCCTGGAGTAGCCAGGGCAGAACACATATTCTCACCTGGGGCTCTCCCTGAGCCTTGACAAAGCCTGTTCTTCAGGGCTGTGCAGCATCCCCCTGCAGGACCCGTGCATGGAGGAAGGGCTTTGATGCCACTGTAACAGGCCCCTTTAGGCCGAGCTGACCACAGCGGGGTAACAGCCGAGAAGTTTGTGAAGACTGAAGCCGCGCGGAACTCTCCCGGGATACCGGGCTGCCACGGAGCGCCTCTGCGGGGACTCGAACCCGCGGCATACCGACAGCGAGGCTCCGCAGCGCTCGCCTCTGCGCTCTGCTCAGGGAGAGCCGCTCGCCTCCCGGGCCGCGCTCAGTGCGCCTGCGCCAACCCCTGCCACCGCCCCGGTGGCTCTCCGGGACTGTTCCACCGGCTGCTGTGGGGAGGGGGAGCGGGAGGCGGTTGCGAGCGGTGTGTGGAGGAAGGGGAGCGGGCAGCCCCCTACCCTCCTCAGCGCCGTTGCCCCGGATCCTCCCCATTCGCCTGCCGTGGTCTCGGCCGGCTGCGGAGGCCGGGCGCTATTGCCGCCGTTCCCTTGGTGAGCGCGTCCCCCGCCCCTCCCGCCGCAGCCTCGTCAGCTCTGCCAGCGTGGAGCCGGCCGGGACTGAGGCAGAAGCGCCCGGTGGGGCGGCAGCGCGCACCGGAGACTGCGACGGCTATGGACGCCTCCCTGGAGAAGGTCTGTGGCGCGCACCGGTGCCAGGCTGCCGGGGGAGGGCGCAGCTCGGGGCGGAGAGGCGCTGAGGCTCGGCGGACCTTGAGGGGCGAGCGGGCCCTGGCCGTCGCGTCGCTGACGGGGCGGTGGGGCCTCGTCCTGGGGTCAGCGGTGGACCGGGAGTCGGTGCGGGGCTTCCCCGGCTCCTTGGCTCGGCCGGGGCTCCCAGCCTGCCTCCGCCGAGGGGGCCTGTGCCGCGCGGGCCTGAGTCAACTTTGTCTCACGAAGCCTTGAGTCACCACGGAAGCCCAGGGCCGTGCCGCCCTCCCACCCTCCAGCCACCGGGCCTGGTGTTTGTCGCCTGTGTGAACAGCGTGTGTTTCTGTGTCCCGGGTCTATAAAAAGTCTGAATAGCTATCAGAAAATGCTTTAGGAATGTTTTCTTTGTTTGTTTATTTTCTCAAGAAGGAGATGGAGCTCATTTCCTGGGGATGTTAGCCTTCAGCACGATAGTAGAGAAAATATTATTTGACTTTAAAAAAAAGAAGTATACTGGAGGTGTTTGCTGCCCTGGAGTACCATGTCCAAATCTGGTCTCCCCAGTTCAAGAGGGACAGGGAAATACTAGAGAGAGTTTGATGGAGATCTATGAGGATGATTAAAGGACTAGAACATCTCCCATATGAGGAAAGGTTGACAGAGATGAGGTTGTTTAGTCTGGAGAAGAGAAGACTTGAGAGGGGATCTTATTAGTGTTTATAAATATCTGAGGGTGGATGTCAAGTAGAAGGGGCCAGTCTCTTTCCAGTGGTGCCGTGTGATAGGACAAGGGGCAATTGTCAGAAACTGGAACACAGAAAGTGCCACCTCAACATGAGGAAAAATTTCTTTACCTTGAGAGTGACGGAGCCCTGGAACAGACTGCCCAGAGAGGTTGTGGAGTCTCCTTCTCTAGAGACTTTTGAAACCCACAGAGCAGCAACAGAAGCGCCAGTGGCTGCTGCTCTCCAGCCTCCACCAATCCCACTGTCAGCTGCTGCTCTTTCCACTCTGAGAAGAGCCAGAGCAGGCTGACTCTTGCATCTTCTGTGGCTGCTGCTCAGGTACTCACTGCATTACAGCCCGCTGCCGATGTGAGTTGCATCTCAAGAGATGTGGCTCAGGAAGCCACCTTCTTTCTTCTTGTCAATCCTTTGCCTATCTATCATTCATAGGAATTCCAGCCAGCTCCTTTTAGCAGTCTCTTCTAACCTGGTGTGTCAGCACCAGATGTGTGGCTAATTCTAAGAGAGGTTGGATGCTTTCAGGAAAAAAAAAAGTGTTTTTTCTTCCTTTTCCATGCTTAAATGTTGTTGTTGTTGTTTGTAAAATACAATGTAATTCTTTACAAGGGAGGTCAGATTTTGCTGAGCTTAGTTACTCATCTGCTCTGTCTTCTCCATGGAAGTATGAGATTGAAGCCACGTGCACTGGTTGTTTAATACATGAAAAACAAATAACTGTATTTCACTTTTCTATCCTACCTGATTATTTCAGTTTTCAAGTGCAAAAGCTACAAAGGGTGCTGCCCATGAATGCTGGGCTGCCAAATCTTACTGATGGCATTGGGAAGTTTGAGAAACTGCTCAATTAAATGTTTGATAACATCAGAAGCTCCAAACACTTCTCATTTAAACACTGAAAGAAATTAAGATCTAGCTATTGCTAAACTGCTGTGGCAGAATTCTGCAGAGAGGCTCTCAAACAGGAAAGAAACACAACGCTCACTCCCTCAGTCCAGGAGGCTGCTGATCAAGGTGAAAACCCAGTATGTTCTATTGCAGCCTGCTCTGTGTCTGTTGGAGCGTGCTGACATTCAAGCAGGGGGTACAAATTAGTGCTCACCTTTTCCCCAGGCATTGGCAGCCTCCTGCATCTGTGCTACAGGCTACAACCTCAGCTGCATTTTGAAGTCCTGCCTCAGATGTGCTCTTGCAGTAAGACTCGTTGACTTCATCTGCCAGCCTCGTGCAAGAGGCCTCCCATTGCCGCAACTGTTCTTTGGGCAGTGGGAGGTTGGTTTAGTTTGGTTTTCTTGGGGGTTGTGTTTTCATTTTTTCCTTTGATCTGTTATGTCATTCATGGGAAGTAGATCAGCCTAACACCAACTGCAATAAATATTGACCTGAGACTGCAGGCGGGTCCTCTGAAAAAACCTTGTTGCTTATAAAGTGATGTAGTTGGCATAAAAATGCTATTGAAAGTAAGTTAGTAACAAATTAAGGGGACTGTTGTTAATTTTTCCCTCTACATTATTCAAATATGGAAGCACCTTGCTTAACAATTTTGTTTGATCTCTTCCCTTTCAGTAATACATATATGAAGTTACCTTTCTTCCTACATTTCTCGATCTCATGTTTCTCTATCTTTCCTTGACTCCATCTCATGCTGTTTCAAATACAAGATTGTAATTAAAATGTCTGTCACATTTATACTGAATTTAAGCTAACAAAACATAAAATTTTAGAGAAAGTCAGAAGATTTTCTGCTTCACATTCATGTAATGGGCATGCAGGTAGAAAGTAATATTGGCAAATTTCTATTTTTATTATTTTTATGAAGTAATAGCTAAAGTAATAGCTGAGATTGTTCCATCAGCAATGATTTTATTCATCATGCAGCCTCCACTGCTGAAGAACAGCAGAAGCTGCACAGTTTTTTTTTAAAAAGAAATTTCAAATATATGGAGTCAAATTGCTGAAAGGCACTTGGAGCCACATGGAGAAACTGCTTCCCTGCTGAAAAAAATATTGGCTACTTTGATCCTCATTATTTCACAGATTGCCTTATAACCACAGTTAAGAGAATGAGACCTGTGAATAATAATGTATTTTTTTAATGCTGTAATTGTTGCATGTTGATTTTTATTTTATTATCTGTCGTGGGTTTACCCTGGCTGGGCACCAGGTGCCCACAAAATCCTTCTATCACTCCCCCCAACCCCGGTCAGTATGGCATGCAGGGAGAGAATAAGATGCCAGGAGCTGTGGGTTCTGAGAGATAAGATGTGATTCTCTACTACCCGTCCGCAGACGACATCGGGCACTGTCCGGGAAGCAGGGCTCCAGAACATGTAGCAGTTGCTTGGAGGACAAAGCCAAATGCCCCCCCATCCTCCTCCTGCCCTCTCCCTTTAGAGTTGAGCTGACGTCACATGGTATGGAATATCCCACTGGTCAGCTCAGGTCGGCTGTATCCCCTCCCCCATCCTGCCCCCCAGCCTCTGGTGCCGTGTGAGCACTGGCAGTGATAACACGGGGGTGTTATCAACACCCTCCAGCTCCCAGTGCTGCAGCGTGAGGGCTGGATGGGGAAAAGCAGCTCAGCCAGACCCACTACATTATCTATGCAGCCTCTTCAGAAATGGAATATTTGCATAAGCAACTGAATCTGTTCAGTAGTTTTGCCTAAAGATCTGGGTGGGATAGTCCTGATTAATATAGCTTAGCTGCTCTTCCTGTAGCATCCAGACTTCTGAGCTATACATAGTACTGTTCTTGGTGTATGCATGTGTCACAATTTTAAAATATTTTTTAGATCTATATTTTTTTTTAGATCAGTATTTTTTTTTAGATTATGTATTTTTCATTATTGATCACAGCAATGTAAAACTTAGCATAATACTTTACAATCTTTTGTAAACACAAGGGATTTGCTTTCCATTGTTTTATTCAGTAGGTTTGGAGTTCTATGTATTATTTGATATAATGGTGAAATTAGTTTATTTTATTTCCCTGATAAGAAGATATTAAGCATTTAGAATGTCAGTATGAGTGACATTAAATTTGCCATGCGTATTTTCTGTTATCCTTTTAAATTTCCTCTGCTCTGACAGGTGGTAACACTCCCTCCAGGGTGGGTCCTGACACAAAACCTGGCCCACAGGGCTTTGGAGCACTTCCCAAGGACTTACCTCACTGACTTTTGACTGGGAACATTTTTTTTTTTTATTTTGGTTACTTTACCTCAGTTAGAGAGGTTTATTCAACAGTGTTGGAAAATATTTTGTTAAATTCTAGGGGGGTTATTGTATATCATTTGAAAAAAAGAATGTAACTTATGAAGGTAAAAAAATAATTAAGGTGAAAAAAAGAGATAAATTATTTCCTTGTCTTGGCACCTACAGAAAAGCCCACTAGCACCAGCACAAGTAACCCCATTGGCTTCTCTGGGCTTCAGTCTTAAATTAGATTTAGAAAAGAGCAATCTGTAATCTGATGAACTGATGCTATATGTAGATAAGGCAAGAGGTAGCTTTTCCTGGAGGTGTGTAAAGAAGGCAGCCTAGTTCACTGTAGAGGCATGAAGTAGTACATAGATACTTTGTCAGTGCAATAACAATACAATACTGTGTGGATTTCATGAAAAGACTGCATTCTTGATTACCCAGGAATGCAAATTTTTATCAAAAATTCGGATCATTGTCAGGCAATAAATTGTGTTGTATATAGGAAAGCTCCTTTTTTCCTCTTATGTTCACATCTGTCTATTAGCCCAGATCTCAAAAATGGAATTTTCTTTCCATAGGCTGTGCTTGTATACATTATTACCTAAAAATTTCCCTACTTACTCTAAAAAAAATTTTCAGAACATAATGTTTACTCTTTTCTTAAGCCATTTTGTTGCTGCCATTTCGTTGTAACAATAGCGTCTCAACTTTATTAGGAGGGTTACAAAATAACAAGAGAAGCATTCAACATGGCTTCAGATTTGGGATGCTTTCAAAGTAAGCATTTTAGACACCTAGCATGTATGTTCTGAAAAATACTCCAGGTCCCAATCAAAGTTTTGAGGAATCCATCTCTCTCTTTTGTCTAGGGAAAGAACCCATACCTGCAGCCAAGCTGGGTATTTAACATTACTCAGTGGTTTTAAATTGTAAACAAAATGACTAGCTTTCCTTCAATATGACTTAGAATGTGTGGTTTTGTTTTTAACATCATCACACTCTGTATAGAGCTATGACATTAATTACCACATTTGGTATATAAAATGCCAACTTAGTTGCACAAAATTTCCTCCTTAATGATTGCTAGATGTGCAGATGAGGACAGCACTTGCGCATAAACTGGAAGAGGTGTGCTTTTTCTACAGAATAATAAAACATTGAACTCATAATGTAAAATTACCAAAGCACATGTCATTTCTACTGTAAAACAGGAGATGCTGTGTTAACCTCCGCTGCTACAAATGTCCCTTCTCCAATGTTGTAATATAGAAAACCTTGCAATGAAAAAAATAAATCACTTTTTGAGTGAAGGCAAGGTCTGTGAAGCCAAGTCATTTACTTCTGTAATGACACACACATAACTGCTTTTAGAGCACACAGAAATGACAAGACCACAAGCCTCTGTCCATTTCCCATTCATATTTCCATTATCATCACAATATGAACATATCTGAACTTAGTGGAATATGCTATAAAAAGTACCGATTATTTTTATTGCCAAACATGGTATTTTTTTTGTTTTCCTGTGATTGCTATTCTCAAAGATAGAACAAGTTAGGATTCTAAGCATATTCCCAAATTTAAAATTGCTAAGAAATACTAATATGAGAATCTAAAAGATATTTAGGGAAGTACCTAATTACATGGAGTGTTATATAAAATTTAGAGGATTTGAATTACAGCCCACTACTCTTCAGATTTCCTGTATTTCTTGGTTTCAGACCTACCATAAATATGTATTCGCTGTTATTTTAGGTCCCCTCCCTGATCCTAAAATGGAAAAATTATTTGTGGGGGTGGGAGGAAAAATTAAAAACTTGGATCAACTACCAGAACTTGAAGACTGCAACCAAGTTTTGGTTTAAGCCCACTTCATGTGTGGGGCTACCATGCTGGTCAATTATTTTATTTAGAAAGATTCATTCTTCCCTAATTAGAACTGGCATTCTGGTGCCAGAAATTACACCACTTCTTCTGAAAATGAGCATGTGTGGGTTCGGCTGCTGTCAAGGACATGTTTTAGCATTCAGATAGTCTGGTGCCCTAGAAATAACTACGATAGACAGAAAGAAAGAATGAGTGAGGTTAGCATACTAGTCACAGTTACAATACTGAGTCATATGTATATATTTATTTCACTGTTGATTGCCAAAAGCAATGCAAGAGTCTGAGACTGGGTCATATTGCACAAAGGACACCTGCTATATTGCTCTAAAAACTACGCTGGCTTGTTAAAGCCAAAATATGAGATATAAAAAGAACAAACCTCCAACTTCAGAAACATAGATACAATGGTAGTGATGGGTTTTCTAACCATAAGGAATTAATTTGATTCTTAATTCATATTGGATTACATTAAACTCAAACTGTATATAAACTTGTGTTGATTCCTCTAAAGTATATGAAATGATCTCTCTTTCAGTTGAAAGCTCTTCAAATAGGAACATTCTTTTTCTGTGTTTTGAAAACCATCTAGTGAACAGTTTGCATTCAAAGTGGAAATTATAAACTTAGTGAGAGGACACCAGTAATTCCATTGAAGAGGTGTTTGCAAGGTTTTAAAATTAAATAAATATTCTTTTTCTAACAGTGTGCAGCTATGCTAGTATTCTGAATGGGTTTAGTGGAGGTTTCTGTTAAGGCTGGCAAAATCCTGACTTGCAATGATTTCATGGAATTTCTTTGTAGCTCTTAGTAAAAGTTAAATTATCTATCTGCTTTAATCTGGGCCATCTGTAAAGGAGTCTGGAAACACAAATATTGATTATTGCCAGCCAATGCAAATTCTTATTTTAATCAATCTACTTGGGTAGTAGGGAGAAATTGTATAACTATTTTAAATTTTTTTTCCACAAGAGGAGGCAGCTGAGACACTCTCTGTTAGTGCAGTGTTCACTAGCTGTTTCCTTTACAGCAGTTGTTTTTCCTTGCTCTGCTCAAAAGCATTTCTAATCTGTTATTACCTGTTGTAACACCAGAAAAAGTATTGTCAGATGAATTAGGAGTCCCAAGCCATTTTGAAGGCACACTGAGTTTCATTTTGTAATGTCTTCCCCGAGAGTTTACCATCCAGCTACAGTTTACTATCCACTAAAACTTAGTGGAAGAAACAGAACTGCTCACAGAGAAAAGAAACCTTAGGACAAAGAAAGAATCATGTGACTTTTTATGCAGCTGTTTGATAAGGTGAAGTTTCTTGAAGATACCAAATATTTAGTGCATTGTACAAAATCACATGCTAATGTGTCTGGTGTATTTCTTTGGGGTAGTCTCAGTGACGGTGTTGCTGCCTTGCAGATTAATTCTCAGATGAGTTCCTGTGTAAGAAGCGTCAGAGAGTGTGTGACAGCCTTTTTGTTTCAAAGGGCTGCTGCAGTGCAACCTACACTCTAGTTCTGTTCCTTTTTGATAAGCTTTTCAGTATGGTTTTTTCTCACTTGCCCAATTATGGTAACAGCATCCCATTGTAGTCCTTACTTCAATTAGTACCTAGAGAAATGATCAAGGCTTTGAATGCAGGAACCAGCACCAACAGTGAATCATCGCAACACTTTTATTCAGTTCATCTCTTCATACCTCCTCTCTCCCTGCAATCGCAACTCTTTGGCTCCTGCAAAATCGATCCACGAGCACGTAACTCACTTCCGAAGAAGAAAGCTCTTAATTTTCAATTAAACTTCTCGCATAATACAAGTAAACCCCTTCTACGTTGAGGTGTTAGACTGCAGTGTGCATCACCTGCCCATCGCTCCCCTGCCAGCTCTGCCCTCGGTGCCGCTGTCGGGCGAGGTGAGCCCATGGCAGCGGCGGCTGCTGCCGTCCCCCTGGCAACCGCGCATCCTGTAGCCATGGAAACCACTGCAAGACGCTGGATCAACCACGGGGAAAAAAAAAAACCGTGCAGTTTTTCCAGTTGTAAAAATACTTTCAAATTGCTAAAACACAGTGGTAAAAAAAAAAAAAAAAAAAAAAAAAATTTAAAACCATTACCATTTCTGCCAAGTAACACACAAAATGGATGGCCACAGAGACAACATTTTTGTCTTCGCTGTTTCCTTTGCCAGGGAAATAGCTTCGTGATTATCTTTCGTTTTACTTGTATGACAGGATAAAAATAGGAGATATATCTAATGCATATATGTAGAAATTACAAGTACAAAAATGTGTGTATACGTCACAGTGAGAATAGATAGTGCATCCATAAATACTTGTATAAAATATGCTAAGACTCATGGTTTTAAGACAGTCTAAGCAACTGAAAAAAGTGAATGCATGATATAGAGTAGTTCATGTCCTAATGTCTTTCTCTTGCCTCATGTGTTTGAATGCATGTATATATGTAGTTATTTCGGCGTCCTATTTTAAAGGGGTTATTGGTTTAAAACAACAGCAGAGTAATCTTAAAATATGATTTGCATTTTGCAACATGGAACTTATTTATATTTCGTTCTGCTATTATGCTCTCTTATCTTCATATTCTTGTATAGGTGCTGTTCTTCAGAACAAAGGAAAAAGAGACATTAAAGAGTCTGTCATACAGAGCAGAAGGGAAGGCTTTCAAAGGCAGCATATTAGTAAGGATCTTGAACTAAGGAGTATCACATTCACGTCTCCTTCAGAGGAAGAGAGAACATGAGAGATAAATAGGGTCTACTGAGCATAGCAGAGGAAGATGTCCTTTCACCTTTTGTCAGTTGTGTCACGCTTTCTCCTCCTGAGGAGCAGGACCCGTAGCCAGTTTGACAAAGGTATGTTGTCAAGCACGTGTTAGAGGGAAATGTAAGACTAAAATTACAGACTACTTAAATCCTAACCCATAATTGGATTTCACTACAGCTCAGTGATTTCGGCAATTAGAATGCAGAGGGCATAATCTGAAGGTAGTTTGTAAATGAGAGTAAAAGGCTGTTTTACACTAACACTCCATGCAAATCTCCAGGCTGACTGTGAGACCTGGTGGGTGGTGCATGTAGCAGCACTAGGCATTGCTGCGATGGTTTGAACCACTATGGTGCAGCTTGGGGTGTAATGGCACTTCAACTGATCCTCTTCCAGCCTACTAAAACTGCCGAATGCTGTTGCTGTATGGAAGGTTCCCTTGCAAAAGGGACTTATTTTAAATTTTTTGAAAAAAAAAAATCAAAATCAATGCAGCCATTTCTGAGACTCATGGCTATAAATAAAATATAACAACTCACACTTTTGAAGATCTGTTCTGGCTGCTTCTATTCTCTTGTAACTCCAAAGTGTCCTTGGTTTAATACTTCAAATACAGCTGCATGTAGCTAGGAATGGGATGTTACAGCTTATACATATTTCATAAAGAAATAGAAAGTTTTGAACTTTGGAAAAATTCCTACCCTGCTGAGCATAGTTTTCTTCTATGTAACTATTGCTGTTACTTAATCTTTCCTCTTTCTTTTTGTATTTTCTTCTTCTTGCTAGTTAATATTTGTGTGTTCAGATGGAATTTTAGAAGTATTTTCCTGAGGCTTTCAAAATACATGGTCAAGTTTCCTATTATTTTAGATATAGCACTGTATAAATGGGTTTATTCACACCAAACAAAGGCTGTAAATAATCAGGAAGAGTTAAAGGGTCTTTAGACCTGAAGATACTACTCAACAATGCACAGCTATAAGCCATGGTTTTTTTAACTTTTTGTTTTGTTTTGTGAATAAAAATTAGAGCGGATTTGGGTGGCTTAGGGTGGGACTATTGTTATTCTTCCTATAGTGGTCTCTCTGCATATTATCAGATCATACCCTTGACCTTGATTTGACATGAACCTCCTTTGTTTCTCAAAGTTCACAACACTGCATTTTTAGCGTAAATGTTCAAAACAGCTTTTTGGGATATGTGCAAGTTTTTTAACAAATAATTATTATACACATCTCTTATAGATAATGTCTTTCCCATATTATGCAAAAATGATGGGTTGTCCGTTGCTGTCAGTAAAAAGACAGAAGTTATGTCTCAAACTGTGTATGTCCTGACAATATTTCAAAATATATTTGGAGTTTCTTGATGGTATATATATATATATTCTGAAAACTAAAAGGATTAGTGACTCTCATTTTTCTAGGTATCCTTAGCTCTCTCATTTATGTTAGATGAAGATTGTTATTAAATGCAACATTTCATATTTGTCTGGTAGTAAGACCTGCATTCGTCCCTTAGGACTTCATTCTGGTTTTTGACCTCTTAGGACTGGTCCACGTGAGTTTTCTTACTGATTCCAGCAGAAGAAAGGTCAAAGCCATGATTTTAGAAATATGTTGTAACTATGCAGTTTCCAAATGCTACATGTTATGTAGAAACTGAAGTTTTACCAAGAGAAAGAAGCACTCTTACTGGAATATCGGTCAACTGTACCATTGAAGCAACATCCCCCTGTCTATGTAGCCATAGTAGTAGCTGTCTTTGTATGGATGGTTACGCTCATCTACTATGATTTTATTGTTTCTGTACAGAGTTACCATATATGAGTAAAACAATCCCCACCCCTAAAATTATAGTTTTGTTCTTTTTAGCTATTAACTTCTGAGCACATTTTTGTCTTGTGTCTCTGAACTGTAATAACAGTGCAATCCCCATCGCTTTCAGACTGGAACCACATTTGATCACAGGCATTCAGGAGTATTTACAGCTGCTAGTAATCATTTGGTGGATATTTAACCTTACTATACAACACTACTTATTAAGAATAATAAGTGTTTAGGTTTTATCTTCACAGGAGGTATATCCCATACAGTCATTAACTGAATACCTGCTTTTGAATCAAATGATTCATAAGAATTGAAAGCAATTGTAACCAGTGATTTGAATTTTTTTTATTTATTTTTTTTTAATTCAACTCTTTCAGAACTCTAAACTACAGCATACAGACCAGGCAACCTAAGAAACATAAGTGCTAGAGTTTTAGGTTAGTACTGAAAGCCTATTTAACACCTTTTTCACTTTTTCAAAGCAGTAGTGCAGTGTTTATGTTTGAAATGCTGGTTTCAAAAAACTACATAACCTTTTGAAAACAAAGTAAATTCCAGAAATATATACACAATATAATATATCATAAAGTAGGGAACAATATATTACATGTGTGTGCATATATGTGTCACTCTGTGTGTGTGTGCACATGTATATGCACAGATTTTAGTTTGATGCCGGAGATCACTATACATCATCCACATAAATTCTGTATAAATCACCATAATTCTGCTGGAACTTTTGAAGTCCCTGATTTTGGCAGCAAAAGGCCATGGGTTACTGCAGGGTTTTTCCTTCAGCATGGCATTTTGAGCTCGCTGCCTCACTGTGATGATGCGGAGCCAAGAGTTAGTGCCGGTGAAAGGAAGGAAATCAACTTCTTTCTCTCTAGCCTATGCAAAATACTATCCAAGGTAGGTAAAGGAGCCTGTGCAAGAAATGCTGCCTTCTGCTATTTCCCCAGCTCACATAGACATGCAAATGAGTCCATAACCTCAAAAAAGGCACTTCTTTGGAACTTCAGGGAGTTAGTTCTTTCTAGTAGCACTGCTAGGCACACACCAGCACTCATATAATCTTGTTACAATTGCACAGCCCTCTTCAAACTATTTTCAGCTTTGTTTCCCCATTCCAAACCAGACTCATAATAGTCTGACATTTTATTTCATCTAGCAATAAGCTCAGGATGGGTTATATTTCCTCCTGGGACTAGTGAGAAAACCTTACTGCATCTGCTTAAAAGTCCTATTTTAAAAAGATGTTAATTAATGTTTACCCTCTCTAGTGGGAGCTGTTCAGCTCTATCTCAGAAAAATCATCAGTATGGACATGCTACATGTGTGCCAGAGATTTAAGTACTCTAAAGTTCTTGTGAAATCCCAGAGTACAAGCCGATGTTCTGTTTAAGATAAGCCCCAGAATTTCCTGAGACTTAAAAGCTGTGCAGATAGTGAGCCTTCAAGTTCACACTCAAGGAAAATTAGAACTTACTTGAGTATGCCAAGGGAACAAAGAAGCCACCAGCAGTGCCTGGGCATGCTGCCCACAGGTATGTTTCCAGATGTTGGTAAGAAAGTCAAATGGACAGGAAGCAGAGCATGGTAACACAATAACTGCTCCAGAGACTACTACTTTCAGATCAGCACAGACTTAGCTAAAGTGCAGCACTGGGCCCCAGGCTACTGCTTTCCCTAGAGAAGAATCTATGATGCTATACCTCAGTAATTCATGAAAACTCTGCCTTTTTCAGTGGCAAAATAGTGCTCAAAGCAAAACCATTGGATTTCATACAGGTCTACACAAAAATGTCCTTAAGCACATAGTGTAGAAATGGATAACTTGGATTGCAAGAGCTCTGTGTTATTTTTCATTTGTCATCTCAAATTCAGCTTACTACAAATCTGAGCTTCAGATAATGATGACACTTTATGTGTAAGGTGTATTGATTTTATGCAACCATTTTCCCTCTTTCTGGCTGTAAATGTATAGATCACAAAATAATATAGTGGCTGCTCAAATATTTGTAACATCTGTACTTTAAATAAGTACTGCAAACATCTGAAACTATAGAGTATCTACTTCTTTTGGGTGATTTTTCATGTATCTTTACTATTCACACAGGAGTGAAGGTGGCTCTGTAGTACCTAACTGTAACAAGTACTCTTAAGTACATTATAAAATCTCACCATGGCAACATCTTTCTGCTCATCATATTTATAGTGAGAAAAAGAAAACACACTAAATTCTATTAACCCTGAAACCTTTCTGAAATTTAGAGGTTGAAAAGTATCCTAAGTCAAGGTTCTTTTTTCATAGCTGTCTGTAAAGATCCTTGAACATATTACCAGAGAAATAGCAATTGAAGGTAGAAATATGAAGTTTTCTTCTTTTGATTCCAGCCTTATAGGAAAATACCAAATACTTAGGTTTTGATTGGGTCACTGTGACCAAATGCAACTTGGTTTAAATAGAAGAAAGTTTAGAAAAAGGATGGCATGTTTGCTTAACTCCTCTGAGACCTACACACACTGGGCATGATGCAGAAGCCCAGTGTAGTGATAGAGATATTAGATTGGAAATTATACCCCAAACATCCTCCTGCCACCCTAGACTCTGGCATCATATAAACCTGGCTCAAAATGGATTGGCAGCCTTCTTGTAGGGGTTTTACACGCATTCAAGGAGTGGCAGTGTTCTCTCTATTCTCTTGCTACCTCATTTCTGGAGTCTTTTGAAGGCTTGGATATGCCTGGGTAAATTAGGAGGAATAGTTGTAAAAGAGTGCATTAGGGGTGCCTGTACTAGAGAATTGCACTTGAGGTGCTCCTCTTGGTATCATCTAGTAGGCTACATCTGAAGAGATCTTCCAGATAACATGATTCAGAATAACATCAATTATCTCTGTTCTTGCATTTTCTCTTATCACTCTCCCTATATTCTTGACAATCCTGTGTTTTAGGAGCACTCTATTCAAGCAATGTGGAAGAGGAGCTCAGGCTCAGCAAAAGGTTCAGATAAAGCTAAATGCAACTGCCATGTCTCAGGCCCTGATTTCTCAGGTAAAAAAATGAAAATGGACAGATTCTCAGGGAATTTATCACCTACAAATTCCTTGCAACTGTGGATGAATCTGTGGATGGTCTGAATATCTAAATAAACCATACCACTTTGATACTCAGGTACGGATATAGGATCTAGAGTTTAACCACTTACTTTAAAAATGATTTGACTTATTTCTCATTTCACTCTAGTTCATTCCCATTCATCTGACTTTTTTAGAACAAGTTCTTTGTTTATATTCAATATAAATAGGGAAGGAAAGTAAAGGAAATATAAAGAGATTCTGAATTAAACCCAAAAGATCCAACTATTTTTAATCCTTCATGAATTTTTCATTACTACTTCCCACAAAACACCTCCTGCCTTCTCCAAATGTTCTAAGAAGTGCTGCCATTCTTGGTGGATAAAAGCAGTATAAAATAATTGCATTAAACAAAATTCCTTCTTTGTTTTTCTCAAACAAGTGCTATGTAGTGACTTTCCACACAGTGTCTTCTGCAGTGGGAACAGGTTCTTTAACTGTCAGAGCAGTAAATGCAGCTATGCTTACAAATCTGTACAGGAACATGAGCACAGAGACAAACTCAAAGGGCTCTTATGCTCATTTACACAAAGAATTACAGCACAGAAAGTTCACTCTCAATTGCTTCTTTCTGTTACTCTTTTTGGGGGGAGAAATTGGTACTGGTACCAAAGCAAGTAAGGTCCTCGTTTTTACACTGTGCACATCCACTTCTAGCCATGTCAACCTGAGTAAATTTGAGTAAGGAAGAGTGTGGAGAAGAGACTGTAAGACCTGGCTGGAATGATACTATTCTAGATACCTCAGGCTGAGAGAAAAAGACAGCCTGAAATCTAGCAGAGGTGGAATTTATTAAATATTAAGTTTAGAACTGGTTGAAAAGCTTGTCAAAGTTTGGCTTCCTTTCTTTCGAAGATGTTTTCCCATATAAAATCAGATGTTCTCATAGAGCTCATCTTTCAATCATTTTGGTTTTGGAGGCAAAGATTTCACCAGTTCTCAGTAAGATTTCTCAGAACAGAACAAACAGTAAACTTTCCAGACCATCTTTTAATTATGTATTGTTATGTTGAACCTAGCACAACAGATTCCTTATCTATGAATGATTTCAATCTAGTAAGGTTTGATAATATACATTGTGGCATACACTTCAGAACAAAGTTTTTTCTGCTTGTACAGATATCCCAAATCTTACTATATGAGGCTGCCTTAGGTAGGAATGGCCTGGCTCAGGCACAAGCTTGTAGGTTGAATGACATGCTGGAGCTGCCCAATCTGACAGCTGACGTGATGATACGCAGGCATCCCACCACACAGGTCACCTGAATTGCAAGGACTGCTTTATCAGATAAATATTATCTGTCTGCTGTGCTGCATTTAAACCTTTCTCCTGCTTCAGGATTAAATGCACTAGATGCAACCAGTGGTGAGCCAGTCAGTTGTGCATACCATTTAGGTCCTGTCGCAAGAAGGAGGCATCCAATGCAGTCAGCACAAGGCAGGGACCACATTATCTTATTTTGAAAATAATGAGTAATACTTATCAAATAATTTGGGGAGGGGGGAGGGGGAGAGGAGAGGGTAGCATGTGATGACCTTGATTAGGGATCAAAACTGACTGTGTTAGGCATTCAACAGAGATGGCCTTACTCAAAGGACATTGAGTGTAAAACGACACCCGCCTTTAATACTCCTTGCTCTTAGTCCAAGGCCCTGATACATCAGAAACGAAGCCCTTGCTAAGCATAGGTTGCCCTTGACTACTAAACCCTGAAACCTCTTACTGCCTAATACCATGGCCTGGGGAACAGGGAGTGAAAAAATGTTTTTGTTCTGCGTGTCTTCTAGGCTATAGAGAAAGTGTATATTTTGTCACTCTGGTGCTCAGAATGATCAGCAAAGCTTAATTGTTTGCTTAAGCAGCCTTTGGAGCAGTGAGAGCTAACAGAGCTATAAATTGGCAGGGCTGGCCAATCTAGTTGAACAGCAAAAAGACTTTCAAAGCCGCAGTTTTGCTCCCAAGTGCTTATTGTCAGCTCTTTGAGTTAAACAGATTTTAACAACCCAAACAAAAACTCCACAGGGGAGCTTTTTACAAACAGAAAACAAAGGAGCCCTGCTCCAGCTACATCAAAGCTTCCAGTCCTTTATAACCTCTGGTGGCAGTTTGTTTCATCCAAGGTCCCTAACTCAATGCTAATGTCAGCTTGCCCCCCCTCCCAGTGAACCATTTTTATGGAGTTTCCTGATCTAGCTTTTAGCTGACTTCAGAGAAGAAACAGGACTACTTAGACAAAGCTGCTGCCATCGCCATTAACATAGCATGGTTCCCCCACGAAAGGTGTCTGAGAGCACCTTGCTGTCATGAAGTTTTAAAGCCTTAAGTGCTTCTGGATGTGTTCATGTGGAAGCTGTCCTATCCAGGAGGTTTTCCTTACTATACCAGCTGCCTTCTCTTGCACAGGCTGGGAGAACTGAGAGGCAGATTTGGGCTGGTGAATCTGAAGATAAGGTGATACAATTTATTTTATTCTTTTTTCAATTCTCTTTTTATTACCCAGACTAAGGTAAATAAGGGATAGTAATAAGAGATTTGAGTTTATTAAAAGTTTACAATGGTGAAATTCCAGGCACATTTAAGAGAGAACAGCATTACTTTGCATTCAGTGTGAGTTTTTTAATGAAGTTTTGTTGAGAATATGACAAAATGTAATGCTGCAGTTAAAAAGGGGATGTTCTTGTAGCTCTGGATAATTAATTATGAGAGTAGGATGCAGCCTCATCTGAGTAAGGGGCAGAACCATCTCATGACGGCTATGCTTTGACATGACACAACGGAGTACATGTGGCACTAGTACATCCATACCTAAGGAGAAAAAAATGCACTGGTTGGAAAAAACCAAGAAAATAATATTTAGGCAGGGTGAAGAATTTAACTGTGTGGTGGTATATGAAATGCTGTAGGTACTGTTGAAATTTCAGTTGTACGAAACCAACTGAAAGTTCTGAATCATCAAAACCCACAACATTACAAACCATCCAAAAGTTGTAATAATTTTTCTTTCAAAATGTGTGCTTATAGCCAAAAGACATTAACGAAACCTGAATAATTAATTTCTCAAACTTTGTTATACTTTATAAACTGGGGGAGGGGGGCACTGAAAAAGGGAAAATGACAAGCCTCATCCCAAGCCCAGTCATCCTGATGCCTATCTTATTGCTTCAGTTTCCCTACTCACTTTAATCACCCAAGTAGTGACATCAGTACGACATCTACTTCCAACCACATTGTGTTGCCTCCTCCTACTCTGCAAATCGTCTCTTTACTGTTGGAGTGCTATGTTCAACTCAGCACAGCAGAAACATACAGCACGGGTTGGAGCTAGCTTTGAGTAGACCATGACTCTGAAGTGACAAAGACCTGTAATGTGGAATTCTGTGTCCATCTCAGTACTGTTCTGTGATGGGACTGCATATGTCTTCAATATTTCACTGTTATTAAGAAAATCTTTAGAGTTTCTAGTTATTTTGGGTATGTCAGCTTTCGGATTCTTAACTTGAAATTCTTCAAAGTCATGAATACTAGATATTTATGGGGAAAAAAAAAAGGTGTTCACAGTGCTTCAGGTTAAGGACACCTAGTTTTTTTAATCTTAAGATAATACTATCTCTTCCCTGTAATATGCATGTAAAAGTATACAGCTAGCCTCCTGCATCAGAGCCTGTACTTCTGTATTCAGGAGTAGATGGCGGAAGTTGGTAAAGACTGTGTACTAGGAAGAACTAATGCCACGCCACTGTTCTCAAGATAAGCACTTCCATTTGCTTCTGCCTGGCAGTAAGACCCCTCTCTTTGCTGAAGTCTTTCTGCGGTTAACTAAATTTCTTTCAGGCCAGCAATTGTCTTCAGATTTTAACAGGCTGATAGGAGGAGGTGAGGAGAAAGAAGAATGCATCCTGTAGCATCCCTAATCCAGGGAACATTTGGATCAGATGAACAGGGTAAAGGTAAGTAAAGAAGAAGCTTATAGGTAAATGATGCAGTGGGATTCAAAAAGTAAGGAAACTGAAGAGGATCCATCTGGATTGAGTGAAGGGTGGGAAAAAGAAATGCAGAAAACCTATTTTAGGGAACCAGCATTAGAACAAATAACTAGGCCACTGACTAAGCCTTGGCTTGAAGTTAGATAAGGAAGCGGCATGTGGAAAATTACTGGACATTACAGGAGATAGCGCTGAACATGATTGATAAGAGGGTGAGAAAATAACTAAAGTTACAGATAGCACCGTGGAGGATGGTTGGGTTTCACAGGTGGTTAAGAGGGAGTTTTGTGAGAAACAGAACAGAAGGCCCAACTTCACAGCTAACTGGGGAGGTGTTCTGGAGACCTTTGGGGGAGTAACATCTTGCAAGGCACCAGGGTAACTGCATCACTAAGACCACAAACAGCTGAGATTACCTGGGTAATGGTATCAGAATTGGCAAATTTGGCACGGATGTAGCAAAACTGGGAGGAATGGGGAAAAAAGTATTAGGTGAGTATTGCGGAAGAGACCAGGGCAGAGAAAGTGGGTGGTCCAAAGGCAGGAAATGCTCAAGGGATATTAAGGTACACAAACCATAGAATCAGTGCAGTCTGGAGTATCTGTTGGGCAGCCTTGCAAGTTTCTGCCATAGCTATAGCAAGACAATAAACCAAACCCATCCCTCTGACCATATGACACAAGCAAAATCTCCTTCTGCACCAGTAGCAGTGAGGCAAGCAGTGTGTTTTCCTGGGGTGCCATGAGACCACCCTCCCAGATCATGTGGCTGTCCTGGTATCACCATGTTAGTGCCCAGTCCAGGTCTGCCAGCATCCACAACTGCCTGTCACTCCCTAACAACAACATAACTGACAAAACAAAAAATGTTAGTGCCCAGTCCAGGTCTGCCAGCATCCGCAACTGCCCGTCACTCCCTAACAGCAACATAACTGACAAAACTAAAAAGTACTTTTGCATTTAACCTGCAAAATTTTCACTGACTCAAAAAAAAAAAATGCACTAAACCTGGATTTAGAATTCTTTCCAAAGACAGAATTATGCCCTTACTGTCCACAGGATATGTAGTTTATATCAAGAATAAAAATAATTGTAACCACTCATTAAAAAATTTTAAAAGTCCTCACAGGGAAAAATTCTTTCTCAGAACTGTTAAGAGACCTATGGGGCTTGAAAGAAACAACCATATTTTTCATGGTTCACTGACTTAATTGGTTTTTAGTTCTCTTACTTGTAGGGACTTTTCAGACAATATTTTGGTACCTTTAATAAACTGGGCAGCTATGAAGACCTCATCCCTTTCTTCGGTCTTCTGATCTCTGTACCTCTCATTTTTGTAAGTCATATGATTGTGTAATCCTGAATAGTGGTACAGACTTAAAAATATCACCTAGGATCATCCTGTGATCATCATTGTGTCTGTGTAGGCTGAAGAATTCTGCCTTTGACATTGTATGTAAAAGATTTATTTCTGTCATCAACTGGAGAATGCCATATATACAGATTCCTCTTGAAACCTCCACGGATAGTTACATTTTTAACAGCATCCCCAACTGTGAAGTACCTGACACATCAACCAGATACTTATTGTCTTTAATGAAATATTACTTTGTGTATTGTCATGATAAAACTTGAAGGTTCAGATTCCAGCCCCCTCCTGAGTATCACTTTTTCTCTTGTAAAGAATATGGTCAAATTAACTATTTGTTTCTTGGCAGGGGGCAGAGGGAAGCAAGCACAAGTGCAAACACGTTCTTTTCTTTTTTTGCTACATCAAGCCTTCTTTAACTGTGTGAAAACTTACAGTTGTCACAATTCAGAGTAATAATTTCCAGTATATAAATGACATAAAAGAACAATGTAAACTTCCTATGGTGGTAATTGCAAGGTCACACAGAAAGGATGCAGTTAGTCATGCAGCCTCTTCCAGGCACAAGAAGCAGACATTTTTCTACCCAGGGCTGCTGGCAGAAGGGCAGTGGTTCATGGTGGACTGATGTAGCAGGAAGCTGCAGTATTGCCAAGATGCCTGAGAAGCTGTGCTACTCATATCCCAAAATGAAATGGGAGCAATGGAACTTGAATACTGCTCCCATCTGATGCATTCAGCAGAAATATGGCTGCCTTTCTGTGAGCTTATTTCTACAATTTTGCTTTTAGCATTAGTAGGCAGTAATCATAATTTTTCAGGGGAATTTTAAACATTACAGAATAGTCCTGCAAGTTATGTGTTTATGTACTAGTTTTTGCTCTTTTTGCAATAAATAAGGAGTTGATTTGACTCTGGTGAGAAGAATTTAGGTCTGGTTCAGAGTTTCACTGCATATTGTTTGTGTTCCCAACATTTTTGCTTCAAGGTACTGTCCCAGTCTTCTCTTCTGTGCTGGAATAGCAGATGAGGAAAAAGATTTGGGTGTGTTAGATTTAAGATACCTGCAAACCTTCACATGCCACAGCCATGGAAATCACGCCTTTTATTAGGTAATACAGTGTTTGTAAGTAGACATGAAGTGTTTTGTAGCTGGAAAAGGGGAAATACTGGTGTTGCTGTGGAAAGTATTTGAAAGATTTTCTCTATGCTAATGTTCTGGACAACTTTATCAAAATGTTGAATTCAAAACACAGGAAATGCAGAGAGGGCATTCCCAAAAAAGCAGGCATAATAGTCAGTTCTGTGAGAGACTGCTTAACAGCTCAGCTCATTTACCTCAACAAAAGAAGGCTGAGAGGAGATATGATTACTATTAGAAAATTTATCTGCAAAGTAACTGCCACAAAAGAAGAAGGGACAGCACAAAACCAGTTCATTTTAAACTGACAACAGATAAATGAGGAGCAGATTTCTAGCTATCAGAGAAGTTAGGCTGTGGAATGTCCTCCCAGTAGTGTCAGACTGACACCTATTTAGATGGACTTTAAGAAGTACTGAAGGTCCAGCATCATGGGGGCACTGATTCATCCCATTTGTTTCAGTCTCAGTTTGCTGTAAAACCATGATGCTTCCATGGTTTCAACTGGGTTTTAATCACAGCAAAATTTGTATTGAATGGCTTATATTTTCAGTTTTTAAGTTGAATAATTCTAAATATCTTTGAAGTGAATAGGAGAAAATTTTCTCACTTTGCTATCTGAATGGCAAGTATTGTGTCAGAAATGCACGTCCAATCTTCTAGAAAGAAGAAAACTTTGTGCAGTTGGAACTTAGAAATTTGGCACTAGAGAATCTGATTTTTTTGGAGGGTAACAGGGAAGAGGGTTCATGTTTTAATTTTCTAGCTTAGTCTTGTAGCTAAGTTTTAAGTCTCTGAAAATAAAGGAATGTAACAAAATATGTGACAAAGCTACAGTGGTTAGAGTAGCATAATTCTATAGAAAATGTGTTGCACTATGTTAATGAATTATTTTTTTTCTTGCAATATAAGTGTTTTCCATTACCTTATGGTTCATTGTTGTATCTAAGAAACATGTTTATTCTAATGAGACTATTTCTTATACTACCAGAGATACTCTCATAGTTTCATTAGTGAAAAAAATCTGAGTGTTAATAATGAAAGCATCTTAATAAAAATATGAGTCACAAAGTAAAGAAAAACTGAAGGGCTGTGACAAACAACAAAACTGATGTCTGATGTCACAACCTGTTCTGCTGAGATGTCAAATACACTGTCATAACTACATGTAGAAACATCTCGAAGTTTGCAAAATCATAATTTAAATATTGCAAAATGTCAAAATTTAAGATTACTTGTGTAGCTGTACTTTTATTCTTCATGTATATGCATTGCATAACCTTCCAGCACTTTATCCATAGGACTTTTTAAGTGCCAAGGGTGAAGAGATCTCACAAAAAGCTGTTCAGCACCTTCTGATACTGTGCGTGGCACCAGTGTTGTTTCTCACTGTTCAAACCATCTCAGAAGGGAAATAGTTCCCACATAGACTTTTCAGTCTCATTTATCACTACTGTCTCTGAGGGTTTCACAATGACTAATTAATTTAACTTCACCAACTCTTGCGAGATAAGGGCTGGCATTTAATTGAGGCACAAAGAGATGAAGGTCAAAAGTATCCTCTAACTTGGAGATGTTGAGATGCTCTGAACATGGTATTTAGAAAATTAAAGCTCTTTATGTTCAAATTACAAATCATTCTTTTCTCAGTTGCAATAAATAGAACCTAAGCTCAGGACAGACACCTAGAAAATAAGAAATGAATGGCTGTGAAAAATTTGGTTTAAGTGCCTCACTCTAATCAGAAGAGGACAGGAAACCTTTGACAGATACATAATTTATATATAATTGACTGAGATATAATGTGATTTTCTGAGGCAGCATTTAACATTTGGTACTTTTTTTCTTTTCCAGCAACTCCCTTGCCTCATTTTCAAAGGCTGCTACCTCCAAGTTCAGGAATGGTGCATTTCTGTGAGCAGAAAATCAAGCAAAGGCAGCAGGAGACCTGCATGGATGAACAAGGAGCTCCTGACTCAACTCAACCATAAAGAAAGTGCATGCAAGATACGGAAGCAGAGACAGGTGACCCAGGAGGAAAATAGAGATGCTGTCCAAGCTTGCAGGGATGGAGTTAGCAAAGCCGAAGACCACCTAGAGTTGAATCTGCTGAGCAACATGAAGGGCAACCAGAAAGGCTTCTACAAGTATATCAGCATGGAAGGAAAACAAGAGAAAACGTTGAATGGGGCCGGGGCCCTGGTGACAAAGGACATGTAACAGCCTGCTGTACTCAGTAAACTTCTCTGCCTCAGTCTTTATTGTCAAGACCATAATTTGGGAATCTCAGGTCCCCAAGAGCACTGCTGCAAGGAGGACTCACCCTCGGTAGAAGATGATCAGGTTAGGGAACATTCAAACAAACCAGACGTGCACAGGTCCGTAGGACTGACAGGCTGTACCCATGAGTGCCAAGGGAACAGCTAATGTCATTGCAAGGTCACTATCTATTATCTTTGAAAGACTGTGGTGATCAGGAGAGGTTCCCAAGGACTGGAAGGAAATAAATGTCCCTTTCTTCTTCAAGACTGAGGATCCAGGGAACTACAGGCTAGTTAGCCTCATAGCAATCCATGGGAAGGTAATGGAGTAAGTCCTCCTAGAAACCACTTCCACAGCTTGCCCTGTCCCTCCAGAAACTTTCTTCAGTTTCTACTTCCTTGTTCTGTTCTATTCTACCTCAGTCAGCTCACTTTTCAAGACTCCAGTTAAAAATCATGTCTGTCATTCACTTAATGCAGACCTCACTGGTCAGTATAATACCTTCCTCCATCCTCCTTCTCTGAGCTGTCTTTCCCTTTTCACAAAGTGTCTCCCAGATTAGTTTCCTTCCCTTGGTTTCCCACTTTTCTCCATCCCCACTGTCATTTGCTATGTCCTTCTCCCACCTAATTAGTGAGCTAGACTAAATGTTTTCTAAAGTCCGAATTCTGTCTGAAACTTTATTTAGCTAAAAATAAGTAGCCTGAAGCAGACAGCAGAGAAAATACAACTCTCGTGGTTGAAGTTTCTCAGTGCTTGCAAGTGAAAACAAGCTCTTACAAAGCAGCATTAAGCAAACTTCACACAAGATAGACCTACTAACATGCCAACAGCATGTCTCTTTTAAAATGTACAGGATTCCTAAATGGTATCTCAAGAAGCTGACGTCCATTATAGCACAAAATAGCACATATACTAACTATCCATTAAAGCATCTGATAAAAAAGCAGGATTGTTCAGTACTCAATGACTTAAACTATAATATGCATCATTAAACTTTGTTGATTCTAATGACCAAAATACTGAAACCCAAAATGTGCAAATACTGCCCCAGAATTAGTAACACAGAGTGACATTTTGCCTGCAGAAACAAAAAGCCCACTGATGTCAGTACATAGTTCCTTGAGGCCATTATTTGGAGCTCATGTATACAGCCATAAAGTTGCATTAACAGTCTATTTGTCTGAAGAAAATTAACTACCAACCTAAAAAAACATAAATTACTCTATTAAAATTTTTAAAGAATGTTTGTGGAAGTAATAAATTAATTCAAGAAAAATCACAAAGCCACAATTATTTTCTGAAAAGAAGACAGTAAATTTATAGTTGAAACTATTTCCATGGTACTGTTCACATGTATACACATATATCATATAAAAAATAAATTCTGTGTTAGTGGCAAAAGAACACTTCTGGGATGTTGTTGAATGGCTAACAAGGATGAAGTCAAAAGAAACAAATTTTTAATCAGAGGATAAATCTTATTTGAAAGTTTTATAAAGGAACTTTGTAAATTTAGACCAGAACCTTGGGTATGTTTTATGTACTCTAGACCTCACTTTGGCCTCTGATCACAAGAAAACTGGTGTAAATCTGGAATACCTCCTTTGAAACCAACTAAGGCTTTCAGAATTTATGCTCCTAAATATGAGAGAATTTAACCCAAGCCAGCTTTATTGAGCAAGACATTTGGTCTGGCTGCAAGGAGGAGAGGCTGAGGCAGCCGGCTAGCTTTTCTCCCCAAGAAGTGATGTCAGACTAGCCCGTAGATCCCTCTGGGCATTAGACATCATGGAAAACATCCAGACACTCTTCTGAATGGGAGCTGTTAAGAGAGATCTAGCTGGCATCTCTTTCAGAAGGCTCAGGGGAGGTAGCCATCACCTAAAAGTGCCTTACTGGTTGTTGGCCTCTTGATTAGGGGCTGCTGTGACTTGCTTTCAATCCTCTGTCTTTTTGTAACATAATGTAATTTAATTTATGACCACAAAAAGTGCAACAAGAAAGGGAAAAGATGTAAAACATTATGCTAAATACAACCAGTCATATACTTGAAACTATAAACTTCAAACTATTCCCTAGATATGTAATTACATGCAGCTTCAAAGAGGGAAAGGCACATTTTTAGCAAATACATCTTATTTTGTATATGCTGCATTTGCCTGAAGTACAGTCTGGTTTTCTACAGGAGCACAGCAAACTGCTTTTAAAGGGATCATCAACCAGAGTTTGTGGCTAATCACTAGCTCTCCCGTGAGATGTACAGAGGCATGACATGGAAAAGAAAATAAAAACACAAAAGCAAATGTTGCATATCTCCAGCATGTGCCTTTTTCCCTTCCCAAGACCCTGAAGGATGGCATACCAAGCCACACACCAGAGTGTAACAGAAGTCATCATCCTCTGACATATTCTGCCTTCCAAGCTGTATGAAATTAGTGCCAGAAAAGTCATCAGGAGGAAATAGTTCTGCTCCTAATCCATGGTGTCAGTACCACACAGGGATCTAGAAAAGCTGTTCTGGAAGTTAGTAACTGTTAATAAATGCCCTTAATAGGTTCCTACCCTACCCACTGCTGCAGTCTTCTCTTCTGGGAACTACACTGGGTTGCTATAAATGTCTCCTCCTTTGGCTTCTGCTCTCAACTAGATCCCAAAGTCCTGTCTCTGAAGAGACACAAGTGTAAGCCCTGGCCCCCACAAACCCCAATGTCTCCCTCCATGCATTTGGACTATGCTGCCAGAATAAGCTCACCGTCTTTCACTAGCATATTCCCCTTTGAAGGGTGCAGAGTTCACTGTGGTGTCCACCAGTCCTGCTGAGCCCAGCAAGCACTGCAAAGTGGCTTCTTTCTGTGGAAGCTCATGAAATTATCAGCATGAAATTATCTTTCAAACTCTGACTCATTGCCTCCTTCCATGGCCTTAATCCTCTCCCATTGGAAGGGAAAGGCATTCTGTAAAGGGAGCTGTTATAACTTCCTTCATCAGTTTGTAGAATCTTTAGCATATCATTACTAGCACACCCAGGCAGTTTTTAAGAACTCTGGTAGAGGAAAAGTAAAGAGGAGGACAATGGCTGTTCCACTGTCCCAGTTAGCTGCCTTGGGAAACAGTCTCTTTTGGCTCTTTCATGTGAGAACCACCTAAAGCAGGCACTGATAAAACGTTTCCTGAAAAAATAACCAGGATTTTTTTTTTATCATTGTGTTATTTTCTAAAATATTTTCCACCTCAAATGAAAAAGCACAAGAACAATACTGTCTAATGTCTGAGATGTTTGACTTGTATGCTCTTTCTTAACAGCTTTCACTTTCTGAAATACGTTAGCTTGTTTGTGAGGAAAAGCAGCTCTTTCTTCTGTTGGTATTTCTTGTACTAGCTAAAAAGATACCTTGGCTAAGATGCTTGAGAAGTAGATCTAGTTGTTCTTCAATTAGATTAACATGGGAACATGTCCAGTAATTCCTACCATAAAGCAGTCCTCTCTGGCATGTATGTCATTTGAACCAGTTAAAATTTTAAAAGTTAAGCTTTAATCTCAGCAGCACAGGAACTAAAATTATATACATTTTTCCATTTTTGTTTGTATTCTTAAAGGGGAAAATAAAGAAATTATTTAAAATGCAACATGTTCCTACAGATATCAATCTACTTCTTTTAATTTTTGAGAAAAATCATACAAATATTTACACCTGTATATGCTCTAATTTTGTCAAATATGTTATGGTTTAAGCATAAGTTCTCAGTTTCCAAATCTTGCCATTACTCAGAATGGGGGTATGGAGTCAATGCTAGTGGCAGAATATTCCTTGAATAAAGGCTAAAGGTCAGACAAAACAGCCCACACACCTGTGATATTAACTTACCTCTACACTGCAGATTTGTTTCATATAACTCTTATGAATACAAATTAACTTGTACTCAGTTTTTCTCCTGCAAATCTACTCATTACCAGGATCTCTCAAATCTCAGTAAAATGAGAGGAAGTCTAATTCTAGTCTGATTTAATTAATTAATTGATTTAATTAAAGCCTACGGATTTCATAGTCCTCCCATTCAAGGAGGTTTGGCTGAGTCTAATTTAAAGCCATGGCCTGCCCTGTTTCTTAGGTGGTTTATGATGGGATGGTGGGGAGAGCACTTCCTGCAGGGTCTGGACAGATGGCTGTAATGGTTTCCTCATTCCATAGCAGTGTATGGAAACCCAGAGTCAGAGAATCTTAGAATCAAAATTTATCTTTGGAAGGATATTTTCTTATATTTATTTTTAGTCCAGTTGTTGAGGACTGTGACACCTGTGCCAAAGTACAACCCTTATATCCAAGTGGATTCTGGATTTTATGCTTATATTCAATTCTGACAAGTCTAGAAAATTATAGGATTTCTTTGATTATGGTTTTTTTAAGCCACTGAAAATGTCTGAGGAATGTTCATTTTCAGGACTTGCTCAATACCGATAGTTAGGTCTCCTAGGAAAGATGCATACTTCAGCAAAGTGAAGTTCCAAACTGTGAGGAGAGGAGACAGGAGAGGGACAGTTCTTAAGCTGAATAAATACAGTAAATTAGTCTGGAATATGCTATTGCAAAAGTTGAAAATATGTGTATGGTTTCTTTAAAGTCTAGTTCTAAGTAATTGCTATTATGATGTTACTTAATGTCTTCTAATATTTAAAATGTATTTGTACGAAGTGTTTCAAAGCTTAATTTCTTGCTGATTTGTGGTCGTGTTCTAGATTTGCTATATGGACTTCTGTTCGCAGCTATAGTGGCATGTGAGAAATACATGCATCAGGGGAATGCAGAGGACTATTATGAATTAAAACTGTATCAAAAATTCAAAACCTCAAAGGTTAATATCTGTTGCTTCATAAAACAAACTAGAAAAAAAAATTATTAAACTAATGATTGATCACAGGTAACTTCAAAAATCTCATTCCTGAAGAGAGAAGCAGCAATAAACACAGTCAATGGCATTACTGTCTATGGCAGCTGTGGTATTGAATTTGAGCTATCAAAGTGGTGAAAGCTGAGCCTAAGAATCCATTATCATTATTCTTCACAAACTTTTATATTGTAGTTAGTCTGCAAAGCCCAGCATATGCTCCAAATTTGCATATTGTTATATAAATTCTTCAATTCTTTAACTGTACAAATAGCTCTATTTTCTAATACTCATTTTAATTTTCTTTAATTGTGAGGCATTTAGTCATCAGTTGTCTCCACTTCATCTCTTTTATCCCATTTTACTGAAGCTATGAATTAACACCTGGGTAAAATTTAAAGAGGTGTAACATAGGAACATAGAATTTTCCAATTTTTTTTTCTTAACAATGAGGCTACTTTAAGTAAAACAAAGGAATTCTTTACAAAAGATCCTTTTCATTCTTATTTAGGCAAACGCTGGGGATGCCTATGCTTGGAATTAAATCCTTAAGGATGCTCTGCTGGATAAACATGCTTCTCCAAAGAAATGCAATGAGACATCTTGTGTATATCCCAGTCAGCTGTGGACAGCATTCCTCTGCCATTGTATCCTGGTAAGTTTAATGAGCTGTGAAGGATATGTGGGCGCTGTCTCCATTTCAAAGAAAGAATATGAAGAATTTAAATAAACATAACATTTAGATGATCTGTTTTATTGGGATCTGATTGATTGTTTCTGCCTTTATAAAGTCTATGGGGTTTTTGTTTGTGTGCTTGTTTTACAGGTGGGTTTGGAACTTGTAAGTTTTGGGCAGTAGTTATGTTGGCCAAGAGCATCTATGAGCTATTATTTCAACGTGCAATGAAATCTTATGCTAGATGAGATGATTAGGCTTATATTACCTACCAGGTAATGGTATGAGGTTTTAGAGGTGTTCTGAATAGAGAGATTTCTTGTAATATAATTTCTCTGAGAGTTGCTATAAAACATGAGTAAAATAGAAAAAAAAAATGTGAAAAATAAATAAAGAGAAAAGGTCTGGCTGCAGCTGTAGCTTTCCTATTACATTACAATCATAAAGAATTTTTAATGGCCATCATTGCTTTGTAGATCTGATACTATCTCTGATTTTGTTTTCCACCTGTAAATTTTGGCTTAAGTATTGTTTTTTGCCCTTTAAATCATCCACAATTCTATCTCAGTAATTTCAGTCAAAACTACCACTGTCAACTACAGAGAATTAAATTCACTCAATGACTTGGGAATGCTTGTTACTATTGTTTCTAGGGCTTGTAAGTGACAGAATGCTGTATTCCTACTGTTTTTGAAGTAGCACAAATACTATACTAAGTGCTACTGGTTAGAAACAATTTAACTGATAAATATTAATTAAAAAAAATTCTCCTTTCTCTTGCTTTCTTATTTGCTCTATTTCCTTAATCTCTCTATGTATGATACTTTACATTCTGAAGTATGTAAGGTATCCAAGACTGAATTATGACTAGGAGCCTGGAGACTGGAATGATGCTTCTCTCTATGATCAGTTGTATAAAATTGATCAATAAGGAAAAATTGCTAATTTCTGTAATAATTATTTATTGATCTAAATGAGCTGACCGGGAACTGTAAGTTTAGTTGTCACTAGGACATCTTCGGTATTTGAAAAAGCAATACATTCATATATAGCACTAGATATTACTTTTTATTCCGGCTTTGGTAGAAAGATTACCAACTTGGTGATTTAGGATTCCGAGTTGCTCATCTGCTCTGAGCCAGTGGCTTTTGGTCTCACACAGATGTATGCTCGCTATTACAATATGGGAAGACCAGTTGAAATGCTTTCATCCTCAAAAAACTGCATCACCAAATTTTGGTCCACAGTTCTGTCAGATTCAATCATACCTGAGTGAGGCAATCCATTAAATATGGGCAACGGCAGAAGAGGAAAGAACCCCGTGTGACCAGGCAGAAAGGTTTTCCTTGTTCATTAGGTCTTAAATCTACAGCAATCAATTCAATATAGCTAAAATATTTTTATATTTATCAGAGTTTCTTGAATTCTTACATTTTAGCTGCATACGACTCTAATCAACCAGAAATCACAAAGTGCACATCAGAGCCAGGAGAGACGTTTAAGATCACTAGACACAAGAACAATGGCCAAAATCATAACTGAAGACCTTTGTAAATCCCCTTCCCCAACAATCAGTAATATACAACAATGGAGTCAGTGCATACAAGTTTTGGAAGTCTGAGGAAACACCTGTGATTTGCCCTGAATTATCTTATATATTTAACATCTAACTCCAAGGTTAGCTCTCTATGTAGTGGTGTCAAGGTCCTCAGAACAGATATTTTCTCTGATCAAAAAGCTAAAAGGAGGAGACAATCTATTGGAAAACTGGGCTTTATCAAGCTTTAAGTAGCAGGGGACTTGATTTCCTTGGATACTCTAACAGACTTAAAATTTTTGTTTAAATTTTTGCTGACTTTGTGAAAATCCTGCTGTTAAAGAGATCACAGTTGTCAATTTAGAAATATGTTTGCTTTGCACAGTTCTAAGTGAGTTTGCCGGAACAGGTCTAAACCTGCCTTTTTTCCCTCAGAATGGTATATCCCCTGGGCCAGTTTTTTGCTGTCATTTACAATGTATTTAGCAAACTAGCATGTATGTCATAGTCATATGTATGAGCAGTACCTGATGATTTAGAGGTAGATAGAACCTGGGGCATTATTGCACTCAATGCAAACCTGCCAGGCTCAAATTTTCACTCAATTTTTCTATGCTAATATAGTATTAATTGTCATAAAGTCATCAGTGAAAGACTGGGCGGTGAAAATATGGGCAAAATTCTTGCTAGCTTCAGCAGAGCTGGAGTTGGGCAAAGTGAGTGGAAGTCCTATCCAGTGGCAGTGATGATGCCCTTGGAGACTGCTTGGGAATAGTGTGAAGAACTCCAAATGACTCTGAGTGAAAAAAAGATGCTATTTTCTCTCCTATGTCTGTCCCACAGTATGATCTTTGTTAACATCTGTAAATCAACTGCCATCCTTTGTGATGTTTATATGGTGTATTTATTTATAATAACTGTAACACTTCCATGTTAAACAGAAGGTGATTTACAAAGTGCTGCTGAATTTGACAGCTGTTACTAGAGCATAGCCAGAATAGATTACTTTCAAGTTTATTTTAATTATAAATAGGCCCACTCTGAAATACTATAGTCACCTGGTTTGTACCAGGACTACAAAACAGTGGTAAATAATAGCACAAACTAGGTTTACTTTTGTAAAAGAAAAAGTGCAGGCCTTCAAGTAAATAACTTCTTTTGACATATATTTTCACCCGGTGCTTTTTAACAGGTGTAGTGGGTCTGGCTGAGCTGCTTTTCCCCATCCAGCCCTCACGCTGCAGCACTGGGAGCTGGAGGGTGTTGATAA
>WUAM01000305.1:2558161-2590028 GCA_024336885.1 Actenoides hombroni
GAAAGGAAATCCTCTCTCACCAGTATGTTCCATGGTGATAATGGCAATGTTATGAATGATGGTATAAACGTAAGTTCAAAAGTTACCAATGTTTATAAAAATGTCACTGGAAAGGCTTTTCTGACAGGAAAAAAAAAGAAAAGAGGAACCTATTGTTTTTGTTTAGAAAACATCATTATAACGGAAAGGCTGAATATCTGCTTCCCACAGTGCAGCCACTGAGATGCTGTGTTCCTTCCATGGTTGCCTGATAGCTTGCACAGGCCGAAAGAAAAGACAGCAATAATCAAAAAGGTTTTTTTATTCATGGACTCCACTGCAAGGGGACTATTTACTTATTTTTGATGTGTTCTGTGGAAGCTTCTGATGGGCAAAGTTTGTCACACAGGACTGTGTAGTCCTCATAGTCAGTACTCAGGCTTGCAACACCATTACTGGTGCTCTGCTGGCCATAAGGAAATGTCATTGACCATGAAAGAAAAATCACTCTGTTTCCCAACCGTTTTTGTATGCCTTCTGGATTGAAACCTCATATCTATTGACTGCTATTTTGATGATAATGGTTTTCAGTTAGAACAAGTTATTTGGGGAGGGTTAGAGCACTACCTTTCCCATACCTGCCTCAACAGAGTTCCTAGGAGACTCAAGGAAACCACAGCATAGTAGACAATTTATGCCTATACTGGCAATTATTTATGTTGAAATAATTTTAAGCCAGTATCAGAAAGTTGAGGGGGAAAAAAAATCAACACAAGCCCCAGTCCTCTTGTTTGTCCTTTATGTTGCTGAGGAAAGAAACTGTTTTATTCAAGGCATAAAATAAAAAAAAAGTTATTTAAAATCCCTGTGAGGGCAAGCAAACATATTGTTTCATTTGGCTATGATCGTTGGTCAAGTACCTATTGTAAAATAGTGGTTCACATTACTAAAACAATTAAGAGATTAAATTTTTATTATGCATGTTAAGCTGACAAAACAGGAAAGCTGAATATAAAATGAACTGATTAAATAAAAACCTTTGATTAGCTCTTCTAGGAAGAATTACTTGCTTAGTCTATTATGTCTGTATACATATGTGAAGATTAAGGTACATTTCCTTTAATCGCCATGCAGCTTCTGTTGGTATATTGAAATATGTGAAAGGATTTGTTTTGTTTAATTCTGAGCTATGGGGAAATCAGCAAGAAAAGAAATTAGATGTCCTTAATAGAATTAAGAGTCCTTAAGAAAATAGCCATTAATTTAGGAGTGCCCACTTTCTGGCTCAAATCTGATTAGCATGCTTATTTCTCTCGTATTTCAAATGCAGAAGGACACTAAATTGTTGAAAACAAACCTTGTGTCTACAGAAATATAAGCTGCCTGGAGCTAAAATTGGAGGGATGCCAACAAAAGAGCTTGTTCATACCCCAAGGCTGTAGCCTTCTGCCCTGGTGTGAAGCCTCGGTGAGGACTATGTGAAGGGAACCGCTCTAGCTTGAACTACATGTACAGGGGGTTTTGCTAAGTAATTTTCAAGTCCTAACAGTCCCTCAGTCTGACTCAGAAGACAGCCGTGAGGCAGTGATGCTGTTGTAATTGGTGGGAAGGAGGAGGGTGATACTCTTCAGTAAAGAGGCAGGGGCTTGAAATGAACACACTGAGCAATGTTATTGCTGAAAATATTGTCTGGTGACACCACAGCCACAAACTTGCCTGAACCACAGATTCCTGGTGTATAACTGAGGCATGTGGGTCACCAGGGTCTTAAGGAAAATGAGCCAGACACACATACCATGCATAATTCTGATATTTTTGCCAGGTCTCTCCTGTTTTTGTATTAAGGGATGAAACATTGTTTCAAAGGAGCTACTGTGGGTTATTGTAATCACAGGGTTGTAGAGGAGAGTGTGGTGTATGGCAAATGTGGCTGGAGCTGGGTGAAAAACTCTTGATTTTGCCTGTCCAAAAAGCAATAGGACTGCAGGAGTCATGAGAGGACAGTTTTGAGGGGCTTGCCATAGACCCATGGCACCACTGACTACATTCTCATGGCAGGTTAGTGGGAACGGGGTGATTGCAAAGCCTTGTGATCCAGAGTAAAGGTGGAATGACCCAGCAGCAGCAGGGCCTGGCAGAAGCAGAGAGTACTCACACAGAAGCAGGGCAGTACCAGGGCTGCTACTCACCCCTGAGCCATCAAAACATGACACTTTCTTCTTATGTAAGAAAATAATTTGCACAGCTAATGATTCTATCATGGCTTTAATAAAAGAACCATAACAATACTGTAACAATTCTATAAATGGAAGGCATACTACCCCCTCATCGTCCTCAACAAAATCTACACAAGAAGCAAAGCTCTGCTTACCTTTGGAGGAGGAGCTGGAAGAGAAGCACTAGGGTTTCACCATGTGAGCAGGATGGCATTCTTAAATCCAGTGTAAACATGTTCTTTTTATTCAGAAAGTCTTATTTTCTACTTCCAGCTCAGTTTCTCTCTGAATCTGATCTACTTCCTATTGCACAGCTTTTTGGATGGGTATCACTGACACCTACTCAATAGAGTACTCCCATGTGAACCAGCAGCAGTTCCCCTATGAACTGCGGACCAAAATAAGTGTTTATTGATTCAAAAGCACTAGACAGAAATGTGAGAGCTCTGGGTGGAGACATTCAGTTTGTGAATTATGTTCACTGTTTCTATATAATATGGAATTAAACATGTTGAAATATTTTCGATTACATTGCCTCATGCAGTTAACTCGCCACTTAGCACAGCAATTTTCTGTGGAAATGTTAGCAACTATGGAGTTTGTTGGGGTTTTTTTTAAGCTATGAAATATAAGTTACTGTGAAGCAGAGGATCTGTTAGTTAATCTTAGAGTTGGATGTCTGAGGTTCATTTGACTTGGTTTTTTACATATGGACTTTGTGAAAAGCCTCTTAATCATTTGAGAAATATTTGTGTCTCTTCACTTTTATAATTCTTCTGATATTTCATATTGAAAACACTGCCATGATCACTGTAGATAGAAACAATTAACTGATAATAATGTCACTTATAGAGTAAACTATAGCCATGAATTTGTTCAGAAGTACATGAAATACGACCTTAGACTGCTTATTTGATGTTCTCATTTATGTAATTATATATGAACAATTATTATTAAAAAATGTTTTGGAAATCTATTTCATCTATTAAATGCAATTATTCACTTATTTTAATTCAAACAATTAATTATAAAATAGATTACATTTTAAGTATATGTTGGAATAATAGGCTATTTGTTGTATTTATTTGTGTTTACAAAATCAGGATTTGTATAGTGCAAATGGTAAGATTTTGAGACTCAAGACACACACTTTGTAATTGTCTGAAACAGCCAGCATAGCTGTTACTGCATAATGCTGCTGAGTCCTTTAGTGCCCTAATGAAGTTTTGTTTAAAGATGTCAGAATTATGGCCAGTAGGCTTTAGTGTCTCTCCAAAACTAGGACAGAAATTTCTAATACATTAAGAAATAGAAAATAATTAATTTTTCCTATAGTTCACCTTGAAAACAAAGAGCTATAAGGATCATGTACCATATGTTGCTTTGAACAGTGCTTATGCTTTACACTTCCAAACAGAACATGATGTATAATGAAACTATTGTTCAGGCACTTAACAGGCATAGGATTAAACACAATTCATGTTAGGGAGTGAAACAACAACAATTAGCACATTTCCTAGATGGGAGCAACTTAGACAATGAGGTCATTCCTCAAGGGACTGGGGAGAAGAAAAAGAAAATTGTGGCTATGTGTTACAAAGGTACCAAAAGCTACTTTACACTATGTAGCTGGTGTGTAATTTTCCATAGCTGCCCAAAATTGGCCTTGGCTGTAGTCCATATCTTTAGAGCCTGAAGGAGCATTGTGGGTTTACAAACTTATTTGATATTTAATTCAGAGAGCAGGAGAGAAAAGAAAACTCAGAGTCAGAGAAATTGTAAATAAAAAATAAATTATACCTATCACTATAATCTGAGATATTCCACATACAGCTTTTTCTGCGAATACAGTGCACATTCATCCTATGCCCCGAAAAAGTCAAAAAGCCATTTCAACAGATATTTAGAAAGTATGTGGAGCGTACACGGGTTTTTTATACGATATATTACACTGACTAGAGCATATGCTTTGGAGGAAAGAAAAATGCAAGAGTCTGAGTGCGGAAAACCTATTTTTACTTTGGTTTAATATTGAGGACTTAGGTAATTTTGTATTTTTTCATCGTAGCTGTGTGAAATGGAAGAAAGAAGGATTAACATTGTCCTTTGAGGAGGCTCTTCGATTGTTTTTACAGAGAAAGGACTACTGCTGGTGATACTCATTTTCCCAGTGTTAGCAAAAAATTTAAAACAGAAAATGGAAACAGTCATCTTCTATGTATTTTTCTTACTATGAGAGCAGGGTCTTAGAGAACTCTTAAATAGTCATATAAAAGTCTCATATAGTTGAATTTCAGAAACACCAGACCATGCCGGGGCCCACATAATAAAGTACTTCAAAGATAGTTTCAACATAGAAGTCAAATCTATTATTTAAATGTTCAGTGGACCTCCAAAACAGTCCACCAAATGTCTAAACCAAACAACAAAAACCTTGTTCCTTGGTAATGTGAAGGGAAGTTTCTGATACTTGTGTAAGACTTAGTATATGTGTTAACATTTAGACGTGTTAGGTAAGAACATTTTCCAGAAGTTACATTAAGTATATGATACCAAAACCCTTCCAAATTTCTATTACATTAACAGAGAACAGTTTATTTGGCAGAGGTGACAGGTGCTTATAGTAACTTGTATCTAGCTCTTAGTCCTTAAGCTGTGTAAAAGTAAACTTAATGACTTGAAAAAAAAGAAAAGAAAAAAGCCAGAAGCAGTCCTATTTATTCATTCCTTTCTAGTAATTGAATTTGTTTCTGCAAGATTTTGCTTTACTTTGTTCATCTTCCATCAATCTCTATTTATCTTAGTAAATAAATGAATGGTATAGTCCCTCATATTTTAGTGTCAGGGGCAAGGTAGATTTTAAATAATTTCCTATACCAAAAAAAAAAGTCACATGGATTTTAAAGTTTGACAGAATGGAGAGCATCTGACTGAACTACTGAATAGAACTTTTTTTCACACATGTGTACTAATAGCTTCAAGCAACAGCAAGCAACTGGCTTGACGGGTTTAGTGATTTTGTGATTGCCTTTCTGATAGAAGACTATCCTAAGGGGCTTTGGCTTTTAAGACAGGTTTTTCAGTGACAAAGACAGCTAATATATTACCACTAGGTACTTTCAGTATTTGGTCTATATTACGTGGAGATTCTCATCTGAAAAACGTTCATTTTGTCAGATGTATTTTTAAATTAAATTGTTGTAGAAGATCATTCAACAAGGCATGTGTAAACAGTTTTATTTCTCTTTAAAAGTAGTGCTAGGTCTGGTTACTAGAACTTCAAATGCTGTACGTTAATGCCATAATTTATGGTAACAAAAAAACTCTGCACTCCTCTGAAGTAAAAACACTTTCTAAACAAAGGTCACCTTTCTATCTGTAAATACATTAAATGCCCAGGAAAGATGTCAGACTACAGTTATGTTTCTACCAGAATTAGTTCCTACTATGTTCCTACCGGTATCAGTGGAGACACTAAACAGCACTGCAACCTCCTGTCCTGTTCAGTCTGCACTATACCCCTGCAGGTATGAAAGTATACATTTAAGAGCTATAGCAATTACTTTGTAAAGTGAACTGCCCATGAAGGTTAGTGAAAATACCTGTAAGTGCAGGAGAGGGAACCTATTACCTTTAGAAATCACTGCTGCTTGAATTCTGCCCTCCTCCTTCTCTCTGAAAACCCTCCACAATACCATGTGATATATAACAGTGACATGGGCATAAAGTAGATATTATGTTAGTTCACTTTATTTAGGAAGTTGGAAATGATATGACTCAAGACAGCTGCCTTGACTGCTTGGACTTTAATAGATTCCCTGATCAGGTGGAAAGCTCCAAAGAAAATGAGATTCAGTAACTTGCAGTGGTGCAAGGTGATGTCAAGTTACATATAAGGGATGTGCACAGATAATAATTTTACATCACAGACTGTCTCAGTCTTGATCAAAAGCTGCTAGTCTTAATACACCTCTTTTCCTTGACTTCAGTGAGCTTTAGATTGGACCCTTTGAGAGCTGATACAAGCTTAAAATATTACAGTGCCAAGATGTAAAGTCAGTAGAGAAATGTGATCAAATTTATCATTATAATACTCAGCAGTTTGTAAACTCATTAACATTTGCAGAGAACATGCTGTGTTACCTGTGACATATAAATTCTGGAAAGCTCAGGAGAATTGCCACTCTGAGAAATGTTGATGGCAAACATATTTTGGGGGAAGTATGATGAAGCCAAGTGGCACAGTTTAATGGAAGTTGCTATTGTTATAAAAGCTTCATGGGATGCAAATCACAAGCCACTGTGCATCTAACAATTACAGAGATTGCAGAGTGGGGTTAAGGTTTATGAAATTATATAGGAAAGCAGGAGTCAGTCAGTAGCAAAATACTGCCCATAAATTAAAACAGATTTCATACAGTAGGGACCAGTTATAGCAATAAAAGGATGAATGATACTAATGTCACCCATTAAAACCATGCTAAATGTCCAAACCTCTACGTATTCTGCTGATTTTGGAGTACCTATTGATGGGGTTTTTTTGGTAACATGCTACTGTTCTCTAGCCAGTCCACCATAAATGTCCCCAGGCATCCAGGTGCAGGTTGCTGCTGAAGACTGCAAGCAGGCAGAAGCAAGCCTGGGGATTTGTAGAGTCTAGGGCGTGGGTGTCCCAAGTGTGCCCAGGCCTGTCCCCACTGCTCCCACATAAAAAGCTAAAAGCATAAATTCTGGGTTAGATCAGTAATATCAGCTGCACACAGAGATCACATGTAGGCACTAGAAAAAATATTGGAGAACAACAAAAAAATTATATGACAGGCATGAAAATATTGGCAGACTGAATAGAGAGCTGTGAATCTATAGCTGTGGTAGACGCATTGGAAAGTCAGAAACCATTGTCTCATAAGAAAGAATATATAGTGCTTGGAATCTTTTTATATGAACAGAGCACTTCCATTAAGAATTTTTTTTAAAGTATATGATTTTGCTAATAAGTCAAGTTTAAAAAAAAAAATAAATGTTGCTGCTAGTTTTTGTGCAGCCACGAAACTGTGGCACCATATAGGTAGTATTTAGAGCTCTCTGTCATTAACAACTGTCTATAACTAAAGGAAAAGCTGCAGAGAAGAGAATCTTTTCTATTTCCACGATTCACATCCTAATTCTGTATTTTCTTCAGTCACAACATGCTTTACAGCAGCTTCAAATCTGTGCAAGCCATCCCGGCTACTAGTGAGTTAAAGCACTACCTGGGATTGCTGTTCCAAGGACAACTTCAGTGATGACCTGTTCTTCTTCCTTACAAAAGGGCTGCAATCCCTGGTGCTTGCTACAGTTCCTGAAAAGGATGTTGGAGCTCTAGCCATTTAAAGAAACTCCTGGCTAACTGCACCAAGTTCCTGACCCTTCTAACCCCAAGCCATGCAGTTGGGCAGGAATGGGCCTGACAATCTTTTCCACAGTTTGTATATGGTACATTACAAAAAAAAAATGGTCCATGTGCTGTCCAAGATCAAACTAAAATATTTTGGATCAAAGTAAGACTGACAGTTTCCTGTGGTTGTCTATAGAGCTGTGTGACCCCTGTGTAGCTGTGGTTTGCTGCAGAGGTTATTCAATGTGTTTTTGTAATGCATTATTTGTGCAGGCAAAATGAATGCCAACAATAATTGTGCCATACAAAACTACCACATCTTCACTGCTTCTTTGTGTTATACTACATTATTCTACATTTTCTATAGAACTACCAGTATTAAGGAATCATTTCAACATCTTTTTAAAAATCAGTTAAAGCTGTGATTCACTCTGTATGTCATTTATTGCAGGACTAGCATCCAGTAATCAGAGCAACTACTGAAAACTCTAGAACGTTATATTACTTTCAAGAGACAAAGTGTTAATCTGTTTATATCAGGTTGGCAAATGCTGTTAAAAGATCACAGTTCAGGAATGTCAGAATAGACCTCAGAGAATAATTTGGCAAAAGGCATGTGACTTGATCAGTCATTCACAGATATTCAGGAAATTAACTGATGTCCTGAATCATGCTGTCAAATATGTAATAGGAATTTATTTGTGTGCATATCTTTATCTATAGAATGTAAAATAAAATAGCTTTGAAAATTAAGCCCTCTCTGTCTTAATTCAGCCTTTGGCTTCATTGCTGGAACTTCCAAATGTGCAGCTGTGGGAGGGGAGAAACAGGAATTTCTGATGTAGACATTTGTCCAGTAAGAACTAGATGGAACTGCCAACTTATTAAAGATGGACCATTGAGCACCAAGCAAACACTACTTTATCACTCCTGCACATTTGCAAAGTCTATGGATTTCCTCATATAGTTACTTATCCTATTAGCTTAAGGGAAAAAAGCTCTAATATCAGTTACGGTTTAACAGAACACTCAGGAATACAAGCATATCTGGTTTGTATTAATATATGATACCAAAGCAAGTAAAGAAAAAAATTAAGCAATCATTTCACATTAAGAAAAAATTGTCACTAAAATATGATCCTCAGTACAGAAGGATAGCAGCAGTTTAGCTTCACAGCCCACATGCTGATTATAGGAGCTGCTGAGTAAAATGATAGGACTTCTGTTATACAGGACTTGTCTGTATAGATCATAGATCTACTAGAACTCATTTTTTCTTTAAAAGCTATGAATCCACACAGTCCCTGCAGCTCAGAGGTGGTTGGAGATGGAGGTTGGCTGATGTGAGCATATTGCTGTGGATCACCATTTTGCCCATTTGCTTTTGCCTTTTTTCCTCCCACAGCGAGGGAACTTGGATACCATTGAGATTGCTTTAGCCCAAAGCCTGTTCTAACAACAGTAAAAGAGAAGGTAAAGCAGAGGCACACCACGTTACCACATAGCCCAGTTATTCTGTCACAGAACTAGTTCCCCCAAGTAACAATTCCACCCAAAGCTCAGTCAATCAATAAAGCTAATATGCTTCTTTTTAAAAGACTTTTATTTTTCTTCCATAAGACTAAATGTGTTCATAAATTAAACATTTGTTAATAAACACTCTCTCACCTCTGTTTTTAGCAAGATCTGTCTGCTTAAGAGAACAGCTTGCTGTCACTGTTAAGAAACCGGCAAATTCATTTCTTTCCAGGTTATTTAATGCTCAAAGGATTAGAAATCTAGTGCCAGATAGTTTAGGCAGCAAATTTACAAACTGGCCACTGTTGTACATGACATGGCTGTATCTAAACTGGGGATCCATATGTGATGAGCTCCATGTTCTGTTTAATCACCATCCAGTCCCTTGAGGCTTTTTCTTTTTTTTCGCAACAGTATGCTTTTGTCAATGCCTACATTTGCTTCAATAGAAGCTTTTTTCATACACTCACATTTTATATCTTATTTTTGAACCACCATTGCTAACTAAGCTAATTTCTTTAGTGGACTGGATAAAAAATAATAATTTAGTCTGGGTAGTTATATTACATTTTTAATATTTTAATACTCTTATTCAAAGCATTATATATATGAAAATTTAGCGTTCTCCTATTTCTACCCTGAAAATGAGCTCTTGTACCAGTTTTTAATTTCTTCAAAGTATTTATTTTGATAACTGTTATTCTGGAGTTGAAGGGAAAATGAAAAGTATTCTCCAGTTAGTAACTGTGATCCTGGCAGACTGCCAGGATGTTTGTGACCTCCAGAAATCCTTACGGTTTTGATCAGCATTTCCTTATCCCCAGTACTCTGTTGTTTCTGTTTTAAATTACATCTCAGTGTACCCATGGTAGGTAATAAAGCCAATGTAAGTAATACAACAGATTGTTACAAGCATCTTTGGATTATGAGATGGGAATATCTTGATTACATAAACAATGATAGTGCTTATTGTATTATACTTCTTAAATTATTATAGTATTATGCTGATACAAATTATACTGTCGCATCTCAAGCGTATTTGTTTAAAACATTGTGGATGGAGCTCAAAGTCTGTCAAAGACAATGAAAGACAGTACCTGACTTTTCCTGGGTTTGTATCAGGATCAGTATGCTATTGTAACTTTCAAATTATTTTGCACTTATTCCTAAGATCCAAAGATACAATTTTTTTATTTTCCTGTGCCTATAGTTGATCATTACTGTAATTACAAAGCTTTACAAAGAATGGGTGAAAAATCATGCTGCTGCTGCTAAAATATATTTGTTTGCTTCAGAAAGTGCAATGAGTTGGTTCAGGGAATCTTGTAATAGTTAACTATCGATAATGTTAGAAAATTAATCTCTCAGAAGGCATTTTTGTTTATATATTCATACAAAGGTGTATTGATAACAAACAGGTTCATCCCCCACTAATACTTAAAGGTGAGGCAATAGCAAAATGAGGATTGCTTATACAGCTGAGGAAAAAAATGTATTCTGTTACTCTTCATTTACTCTTTTGATCAAATGTCACCAGTGCATTGTGAATATAATGTGTTATTACATATTACATAGCATATGTGGAGTTATATATATTAATGTATGTTGCTATGTGTACTGTGGCAGCTTACATGTACTTTGTACATAACTGTCCTAAATTCAAAAATTTGATGGGGAGAGAGGAGGAATTCCATTCCATTGTTACAACATAGAGAGATTCACAGTATCCTGAGGTAATAAGAATGTTAAAGTATGTATGAAAACACAATTATTTGTTTAAAACTCCCACATTTGTATTCTAACATGAGTATCACAACTTCAAGCTTTTAAAAATTCGTAACACTTTTTCAGCTGGAGTTGGTGTTGAAACTGTGTTTTGCCAATTGGCGGGGTCAACAGGAAGGACACAAGCACCAACAAGAAGAACAGGCTTATTTTACTGTTTATCTCAAAATACAAAAGTGAAACAAGGCACTTAATTACAAAAAGATGAGCTTATTATACTTTATTATAAGCGGCGGGGACAATAAGCAAGGTAACGCACCTAATCATTCCTACACAAAGAAACTATAGTGACTAAGAGAGATAGATGACCAATTGCCCTATTAATGCATTACCATCCTCCAGACTCTCAGTCGCTGGGGAGCTCAGGTTGCAGTGAGAATCTGAAGAACCCATCCCAGCAACTGGGAGGTCCTATACAGTGTGTCCACTAGTAGGCAAGATCTCCAAAGTCGCTGCAAGAGGGTCCAGCTTTTATAATACTCAATTACCAAATTCAGCGAGTCAGGATGACTTGCAGTTTTCTTTACACAGAAACATCTGGTGCCATCCTCCCTGTTGGGTGTCACCCAAAGTCTGGCCAGGGCTTAAACCACATATTCCTGATCTTCAGATGTCTAGTTTCACCATCTATTTTAGCTCTAACTATGTATCTCTTGATAAGCACTAATTGTTGCAGCGTAAGCATTATAACAAAGTCCTAACATAAATGGCTTTTTCAGTGGTTAGTTAAGCAAAATGAGGTTCGGTTATTGATTATAAAATATAACATTATGGGGTTCACCTAGAGGACAACCTTCAGCCTGGGTCCGTTATCCAGGCCTTAGCATATCAAACTGTGACAAATGTATGCTGTTTTTTCCCATATCACCTTTATGGATCCTTATGCTGTAATGACACTTTAACAGTGAGTCATTTCTTCCATGCATTTATAAGTGTTTTCACTGATTTTTTTAATTAATGATGACCTTTAAACAAATACTTTTTTTTTTCTATAAGTTACAGAGCATGACATAAATTTACATATTGGTGATCATTTCCAGCTAGTACCAGTTAGGTACTAGCTATTTCATTTCACCTCTTCTGGCAGTATTTTTTTATAATACTTGCCTTGTCACTGTGGTATATCTTCATTACAACTGTCAGGCACAGAAAAACAGAATCACAAACATGAAGACAAGAAAAGCTTTGATGGGCAAGAAAGAGATCAAGTGTGAGAGAGAGATTGAGCTGAAACAATGGTATCATCTACAAGATACTCGGGGGTGCAGAGAATGAGACTTTGCCTGGCCTGCTTTTGAGTCACAGCTGGGTAAATCATTAAGTTATTTTTACTATTGTTGAAGATCACCTTGGTTTTCAGGCTTATTTTTGCTTACTCCCTTCTGATACTGTTTATCTGTGGCTTAAAAAGGAAAAATATTACACAGTTATCATCCAAACACCTACCAAATGAGTTAAGTTGATACAGTGCCAAATGGTCAGTCCAGGTGATTTTACCCATGGGCTAATGACTGTTCTGCAGACACAGGTCTCTGTTCTGAAAGTTCAGTGAGCCACGTAGGCAGCTCCAGGTGTTAGACAATACCTAGTTCTGAAATTCTGAATCCTTTTTGAAAAAAGAATCTCTGGAGCATTTTAAAATGAACCCACTCTTCCTGTGCTTTCTGACATCTTCCTTGTGAAGTGAGGCTCTTCATTGTCATCTTCCTTTGACAGCTTCTTCTATCCATATGTTGAATACATCCACTCTGATCAAGTTACCATTTCATCTGGCATTTCTTTATGTTAAGGCTATGCTGATCCTCATTCATGAATTGGATCTGCCAGGCTCGCTGTTACTGTATACTGCAATTTGCCAAACCTAGTTTGCTCTGACTGGTAGTGATAGCAGTGGATACAACTTCAGGCAGCTGTGGCAGCAGCAATCTATGCTATCTGGTTGTAGGTATCTAACCATAAATACAACAATATATTGATGGACTACAGCTAGCTCTGCACTGGCTTCTGCAACACCTTTCTACAATATGAAGCACAAAGGTGTTATGATGCTCAGAGGCACTCAGCTTGAATTCAGACTGAAAAAAAAGCTCAGGTTTTCTTCATATGAACACAGCTCCAGTTGTAAGGCCTCACCATTTTTTATATGGAGTGGGTGTCAGGAACTGTTTCAATGCAAGAGGAAGCGTGTACCTGTTTTAGCCCTGTGTATGATGTAAAAAAGCACTCCATGTCTTAATCAGGAGAAAACTCATGAGCACGACAGAGTTAGGAGCTGTCCCTGGTACCAAATCCATAAAACAGAGAAAGCGGTCTGCATACAACCTGCAATTATCTCAGACGGGTCAAATCTAGTGAAATTTGTGTCTGGAAGTTACTATGAGAATATTTCAAAAGGATTCTTCAGATGATAGAATATTGACCATGATACACTGACAGCCAGGATTCAGCCATGCCTGTGATATTGGACTATGACATGCATATGTTCTAGTTTTAATTTAATGGGACAATAATTAAGATAAAATTATACCTCTTCTGTTAATTCCTTCATGCTGAAAAGAATAGTCAGTAATTATGAGAAGAGAATTCTTAAAGTTTCTCATTCATGTTCACCAACTTCCAGGGTGCACTGATCTCAAACTCTGTATAGGCTATAGGTGTATGGAGAAAGTAAATCCACTTCTGCATACATAGATTTCACACAGAGAAATATGAATTTAGGGCTTCTCCCTTCGTAATCTGCCGGTTATCCTCACATTGCTTAATACCAGTGACTTTCCCTCCTTGAAACTGTGCAAAATCTTCTTCGTCAAGAAGCCATAAAGGAGGATTAATGCTGCTTTTGAACAGCATTACTATTGTGTGCATTTTCCACTTGGAAGCTTCTAGTGTACACTTAATATCGTGTAAAGTAGAAATAAGAATAATTAGCAATTAATATATCATCTGCCAAGTTTTGAACTTGTATTTTCCTCAATGAGCTGATCTTCTGACATATCCCAACTCCCTTCAGATTTTTATTTACAATTAATTTAGACACTACAAACTGGGAATCATCCTGATAGATAACTTCTTTGATCCATGGAGGAGAGGATGTGCCATAGATTATTCTATCCTTCTTTTCTTGTTTTCCTGGCATTTCCAACCTTTGATAACTAGATCTCCCTATTTGATGATTACCGACTCTCAAAGCAGAATCTCAATATTTATTTGATTTATGGATCTAAATTTCATGCTAACAGTGCCTGTAGCATTTTATTACACTCAGTAAATAACTCTAGATTTATTGTTATTAAAAGAGAACAAGGCTAATGTGTTGGGTTTTTCTGGTCTACCTATCTGTTACTCTAGTAACTTCTAGTGCTCTTGCCCCTTCCAGTGTTATTGGGATCTCAAGGAAAACTGAAACAGAGGCTGAACAGAGACAAAAAGCTGAAGTACAAACTCTATAGTTGTTTACTTGCTTTGTTCTGATTGCCAGTCAGTCGGTATGTGAATATCACAATGGATAACTCTGAAAAAAACAGATAATGTTATTCTTTGTCCAGTTATTTGTCCAGTTTGTTATTCTTTGCACAGTCAAGAAGTGCAAGAGGAACCTGAGATGCAGAGGGGTTGGAGTGGAGAGGCACAATACCTCCTCTTCCTAATGAATAGACATGAGAGGTGGTAAAGGGGAACACTAGTGTTATTCCAGTGGACAATTTCAGCAAAGCACTAAGGTGTAGAGACCAGATTTTCATGGACTGCTTGTCTTCCTTTCTAAAAATGTTTGGGTAATTTTCATGCTTACAAAATCTGAAAATCATTTCCTATGCATAAAGCAGATAGGTGATTCACACTTGCAGCATAAATCTAGCTCTGTGTCTCTGGTTCCAGAGATATCTTCATCTGTGTCTCTGTATTTGTAGAAATGGCACAAACAGTGTTCACCTAGGAAATAAGGTGTAGCTTGCAAATAAACATTTCAGACATGATTTTCACAATTAAATGTTAACGGCTCTAAAATGTTAGATTATGACAATGCAAGATCATCATATTATAAAGTATGATATTTGTATGCTCTTGAAAAGAATCCTGCAGCACTGGTGGTTTTTTCTTTATTCTAATTTGTTTACTCTCAGAGGAAATAAGCCTAATTTATTTGGACATAGTTGTTTAGACCTCTCTATAAAAGTTGTGGGGTCACAGTTGGAAAAAGAATTAGTGAGTTTGATAATTTTAGATGTGTGTATTGAATTATTAATATAATGAACAAGTCAGACAAAGAGCTACCCTAATAATATAAATTGTATTTTATATACTTATCCTCTATAACATATCTGCTAAAATATGGACATCTTCAAAAAACTCTAAATTTAAAATGATGGAGAAGAAGTAATCACTCATAAATACAAATTATTTTGCTTAAAAAATCCTTATAGGAGTTCATTTAACTACGAAAAGCATTGAATTCATTTAATTATTATTTAAATTTATTTAATAAATTTAACTGCAGAGCTATGACTAGAAACTGGAAACTGTTCAGAATGAAATGGTGGTCAGGTTTATTTTTGTCAGTGGATAAGGAATGTTTCTTCACAGTATTGCCATCTATTCAGAAATTAACTTGAAACTTTAACAAGAATCTGGATTACTGTAGGTCAAATGTAGTTCTCCAACCTTAGAGCTTTGGAAAAAAAGGAGAAATAGTTGAATCCATTATTATAAATGCAAAATATATTATTTAAATTAGAGTTAGTCATTTGATGAGGTAGAGCATATCTTTTAGAAAAATATCGCATTCCTGACTCTTAGCTCAGGATCTAGCAGAAATTGTTGAAAGCATGTTGCACAGCAACTCCTTCATGCCCTCAGATGTATAAAAGAAAGAGCAAAAATGTCTAAGTCACCACCAGGTTCCTTAGTTTAATTCCTGGATGAGAATGATGCTAAAAGGACTACGTTTCCTCTTAGGAAGCTGTTTATAAACTACTGTTGGGAGGCCTCATTCTTTTTAACACAGGGATGCTCAAGAATTCATCTGTTAATTTGCTTCCAAATGATGTAAGCATATTGTCTTACACAGGCCAAACCCACCTGGCCAGACTAGCAGACCAGTTAGCCTGTTTGTTCTCAGCCAACTACACATATGTGTAATGGTGGATAAATCAGTTTGCAATAATTAATGCTTGCACCCTAATGCATGGGTGGAAACCAAGGTATTAATGAATTTCTGTTTTTATGATTTGTGTTACAAATCTGTGGGGTTTGTAAGACAAAACATGAGGGTGGGAATTAATGGATTTAGAGAGATGATTAAGCTGTAAGTCAACAGTTAAAAACACTATTGTTTTGGCATGGAAAATGCAAGGGTAGTTTGTCTCAGTGATGGTGTTGGCAAACCAACGGTGAAAGCAAAAGGTGCTTTTTGTTCGCCTTGCAATGAAATGACTCATGCCATATTAGAAAAAAAAGGTATCTCTGTCTCTATCCTCTTCATTTTAAGGAGCTAAAAATTGGCAGAATACAATCATAAAAAGGTTGTGTTGTTTAGGGTTTATTTCAAAACATGATACCTATTAGTTTGCCATTGGTTTTTTATGCATCAAGAATCCCAGCAACATGAAAGACTGCAACAGGCAGGAAGCATTGATCTCGCTGAGAGTTGTGGTTAGTATCAGGAATATTTTGCACTGGAAGTTATTCAACACTGTGAATGCTATTATTCAGTGCATCTGTCCAAAGATAAAATACAACTTTAAATATAAAATTGAGTAGTATGTAACAGGAATAGCACATCAGTAATAAAATCTAGTAAGTAAAACTCAGATTGCCAAAACAGTAGAGGATGCTTATTCTTCTAAGCATTGCCTTTGTTTTTAGGTGAGTATTTCATGACAGGGCATTATCAATATCTAATAACAAACACCTATGGAACTAAACCCTTATTAAATAATTATGTTGAGAGTATGGAAGTATAAGTAGAATCACAATGAAAACATATAACTGTTTTCCAAAGCCAAACCACATTCAGATATGAAACTTTTCATCTTGTAGATGGTAAATACTTCCCTGTACTACTGGGCAACATTTCAAAGTACTTTAATCTGCCCCCATATGACAGCAAAATGAGTCTCATCCTTTATACGTACTTTTCAAGCCTGCTGTTGTGCAACTCAAAGCTGCCTTTATAGTAGTGTAGTACAGCAATGCTTTCTTCTGTCATGACAATAATTTTAATTTTATTAAATAATCATTCATGATTTTAAACTACGTTAGAAAGTATAAAAATCTATTCTAAATAATTTTTATTGCAATAATGTTAATTATTGCTGCTAAAGGATAATATCAGTAATTAACTGTATTTCTCCCAAAAACATTTTATTTTTATTAAAATATGTCAAATTTATCAGAATTAAAAGCTGATTAGACATAAATGATAGGATGCAAGGCAGTAATCTAATCTAATTGTTCTTATTGTACAATAAATGAAGAAAGATAGTGCAAAAACTTCATTGTTCAGTCCTAACAGAAATGGTTATGTGGAGCAGACCTTGTTAAGACATACCTACCCCATGTGGTTCAAAACATAACCCACTGACTACATTTGCAGTAGGGTGCATAACCTTCCCATAGGGTTTCCAGTAAAAGTCCATGCAAAAAGAAATATTTTAGAATAAAGAGGACATCTATTGAACATAAACTTCATGCTGTTAAGTTCACAGTTTTGACTATAGACCCAGAATGCAATCCCTCAGTCCTGTTCATGCAAAATTTTGTGTTTGCTATTTCCTATAGCTTTTTTTTTCCCTTTGCCAGATTAACCCAACAGGATGATTTCAAAGGCATGGAATTAATTGTAAGTACGGGGAGCATTGCCAGGGTTCTGACATACTACTTTTGGTGAAGACTGGTGCAGTTTCAAATAAAAAGACGTTGTGCATGATATATATTAACATTTTCAAAATCATCCTGTTTTCTACAAAAAAATGAGTTGATGAAATGTACAACAGTCAATGACAAATGAAATACATAATTTGTTTTAGGTTTTGTCTTTCCTAAACAAACTCAGAAGCTCTCATTCTCAGGTTGCAATTAGCTTCCTTGAAAATACTCATTGGTGTTTCAAGAAGTTTTATAGCATCTTCTCACAAATCAGTATCATGCATCTCAATTAAAATCTGAATGTAAATTAGAAACATTTTTCATATTAATGATAGTGAGGCTAAGCACACATTCAGAACTGATTAAACGTTACTGTCTTACAGTAACTGACTGAGTTGCAAGAGAAATGCATCTTCACACTTTGCGTTTATAAGGGAAATTTTGTTTCCAGCATGGAAGCTTTGGAGCTCTGAAATGCATTGCTATAGCTGTAATTATATTAACAAAAATTCCATCACCAATTCATTAATGCTTTGAAGTTCTACTCATAACATAATTTCAGTTGAAGTCAGCATCTAGAAATTAAAGTGGTTTAAAAAGTGGTCTCAAGATAGCTGTGTCAAAGCAGCTTGCGACTTTTAACCTGAAGCAGAAATTATATCTTAAAACTACAGTATTTCCCTTCACATGGCTGGTGATGGTGGTGTGGTCTTGTTCTTGGATTATTAGTTTTGTAAAGAGTATAATTTAAATGTGGAATTTGTCCTCCTTGTTGTATGTTATAATCAAAACGTGGTAAGTAGCCCCCCCTCCAGGGTTAATTTAAGTCTACTAGCTTTTAGCTTAGCAATTTAATCTAAAATATTTGGATTTTTTTTTAATAGTGTTAAGGTGCTTCCTGGATAGATCATAGAAACCTCAGTAAAATGAGGTCTTGCATACTGGCGATGAAGACTGAGGCTTTAAATGGAAACAAATTCACAATACTTACTGACTACAGTCCCTTCCCTCTCTCATAGCACTGTAGTGTCATGTGAACTAAGTTCGTTCTCCAATTAAGCTAGCCATGTTATTCTCCCTCATTCTTCAATGTCTTGTTCCACTCCATCAGCAGTACTTCTGCACTTCTCCTTCTGTTACTGTGCTAAAACTGTCTTTTTCTTGGCTGAAAAGTTAGTGTTGTCCATCTTTTCACTGATAAAACACGCCTGGAACCCTGTCCTTCTAAGTGAGGAGGTGAACAGCTAATTTAATTTTATGAAGAACATATTCCAGTTCTTCAGGGCTAGACCTGTCCATATAGCCAGGCCTAAAAATAAACATCTTACTATAATCAAACAACCTAGGTATCAATGAGGCCAAACACAGTTATTTGCTTGGTGGTTTGGATTTTGCAGCCCTTTGTCTGAACAAGGCTTTTGGCCTCTGTGGCCAGAAGCATATTGTTACAGTAATACCTGCACATTCTCAATGACTGCTTCTTCACTATTATGCAATTCATTGTCCATTAGTTACTAAGTAAATTAGTTATCACTTTTTATATACTTCAAGAGCTTTGCATTTCAAATAATAGTACTTCTCTTTACTAAAGTTTCTTGATATGATTATATGCTTATTGCCCATGAGCAACAGTAGGAATTCTGTTTCGGCAATGCAATACAATTAATCACCCTATATAAACATGTTTATGTAAGTTAAACATAAAAATAATTACATTGCCAAAGACCACTGTATTAAACAACAGCAAAAAGCATATTCACTAGAGATGGAAAAGACTGAAAAAAATACTCTTGCAAATTCTAACTGTATTTCCACAGTGTCAAATTAGCGACCGTTTCTCTCCCTGGAAAACAGAGGCTGAGCTTCTATTTGCAGAAATGGGAGGAAACACAGGAATACAGAATGCTTATTTCAATACTCAAGAACTTAAAAAAATGCTCTGCTAGTTAAATGCTTGCTATCTCAACACAGAAACAAAGAAATAACAAAAGTTAACTTATCATAAGGCACCAGTTACAGAAATGTCTTCTCTTTGTTTTCAGCATTAGCACTTGTAGTCAAGTAAGTATCCAGGACAACTGACAATCAAATGCAGCAGCAAACACATTATTCTCTTGCATATATTTAAAAAGAGAAAAAATTCATTTTAATCATGTGTGCTGCAAATCCCTGGCCCAGTATTAAAACTGGACATTTGTACAGTATAGTACTTCCTTCTTTGATTGGTGTTTACAATTCACTTCATTATTTTAATGTTAAATTCATAATGAAGAAATAATCCATACATGTCAAACTAAAAGCTAGTATTTGTCATCTTAAAACCCCATAATCTAGAATTGGCTTCCCCTTAGAGTCACCTTTATCTTGGCAGCTTGCATAAATGCTTTAAATATACTAGTGCAAGGCTAGTTAATATTGAGGAGAGTGTAATGGAGCTTTTACTGAGAGTTAGTAAAAGTGACTGGATTGCACTAATTTAAGTATTTGTTTTACTCTACTATCAAAGATTACAAATTAGAAATAATATCAGTAATCGTATTTCTGAAATGAAGATGCAGATACAAAACCTCCTACTTGCCACTGCACCAGTGTTATAATCTCAGTAAGTTCATTAAGTAGCTTACTTCTAGCACAATAAATGGGGGGGGGGGGGAAGGAAAGGAAAAAAAAAGAAAAAATAAGAAAAAAAATAAGAAAAAAAAATCTTGAATGCTGCTGCTTTCTTAAGATTTATGAAAGTCAGAGATGAACAAAAGAATGCAAATTCTGCAGGAAGATTTGCTTTGAGGTTTATGTTTTTAACATAACTTTTAAATGTCCTCTTTTTTTAAATTTATTTTATTTTATTGACCATTCCATGTTAGAAAACTTGAATGCTACAATTCCTGGTAGATATCTGCTACTTCTTTACAAAGCACCACTATATTCTAATGTTTGTTAATCAAGGGAAATAATGGAAAAGTAATCCTAAGTAAAGCACAGTAGTGGAAGAAAATTATGACAACTAACAACCACAAAGGACAAAATAGCTTTTACTGAAAAGCATCTAGGTTGTCTGGATTCACATGGGAAAAGAAAAAAACCCTGTTTTTCCAGAACCTTCGATATCTCTGGTCTTTTCCAGACATCAGAAAAGAAGGGACAAGATACTGAGTAAACCCCAAGATGCTAAAAAAAGATTTCTACTTTTGGCCTTCGGCTGGACTGCTAGTGCTGGCAAATAGCTGTACTAGCTGCAGGCATCTTAGAAAATCTTTGTCCTCCAGTAACAAATGGTCCAGAAACAAAACCACACTCATTTCCAGTATCAGAGATCATGCAAAGTTTGTAATTTTGACAGAGCTTCCCTTCATAAAACACTTTCAGAGTGGGTTGACAGTATCAGCAAAATGTTTTCAAGAGGGCACAAAGAGCAAATGAACATTCAAATGACAATATTTTTCATAATTTTTGCCCTTCAATAGTTTGTCTTCAGTATTCTGAAAGACACAATATGGAAGGGGTACATAATGCCTACGAAATTCCTCCTGCCCTCTTCATATCTATAGACCAATGCGAAAAGTACATCAATCTCAAATTTGTAAGTCTTATTTTGAGTTGGCTAGTAGATAGAAAGTTGTAACTTAGAAAAGAAATCTTAAAAAATACATATTAAAGTGCCTGATGCTATACTTTTGTATTGTTTCATTTTCTCTGAATAAATAAAGATCTGGAACAGAATTTCTATGAAAGCTGTAATTCATCATGGCTTATTTGCTTGTAAAAATACCCAAAAAAGCCTGTCACTTTTCGAGCACTAGTAGTAGATAATGCTGCACTGCTGAAGTTTCTGCAAGTAATATCCACTCTTGTAGTGTTTCAGAACTCCAGTATAAAATTTCAAATTCTTAAGATACTGGACTTGGAAAAATTGTCTTACTTATTTTTCTTTATAAAGATTTTTTTCTGCACCATAAATGCACATGAACTCAACAGACTTCAATCATTAGTGATGTTCTGGCTAATTCTAGTAGGTCATTTAGTCGTCTTTTAGAGGAGTTTAAGAGGTAATATAATGGCAACAAATAAACATTATCTACTTGCTATGAAGTAAATGTATACTATGTGTACTATGAATTATATAGTATCAGTTATAGAACCTTGAGTAATTTCACCACTTGAAGGTCTGCATTGAACAATCTGAAATGACCGACTTAATTCATAAAGTTGACTAAAGACTGAAACATTCACCATCATACCTGCTTGCCTCTGAGGTTTCCATCTGTAGCAGGAATGCTTGAGCTGCATGTGAAGCAGTTTTGGGACTGTCCCTATTCATTACCCAACGGATTAAGAGAGCTCCAAAGTAGCAGTAGTGCTTCTATGTATATATGCAAGAGTTTATAGGAGCAAGGCTTAAACTGAATTAAAATCCAAGAAACAATGAATTTCAAGACCTGCTGTGTCATGTCACATATTGTAGTATACAAGGAGTTCAAAGCAAAGTATCTTAGTGTGATGATTACCAAAATCTAGATAAAATCAATGCAGTAAGAATCTCTACTTTCTGTCTCCTTCATTAACAGTGGTTCTGAATAAACATTTCACATATGAGAGCAAATGAGGATTGTACCCTGTTCATTAACATTTAGCATCTTCTTGAAAACATGGTCACAGGAAGGATCAAAGATGAGCAAAGAGACAGTACACAGAGCAAAGAGATAGAGTCCATATTTCCACCCTCCTTACACCTTCAGCAGTTCACCATCTCAGCTCCAGGAGGCTAGAGCACCTTTGATTGAGAGAGAAGCAAAAGTCCCCCTCCAGAAGTGGTGTGTGGTTAAACAATTAGGGATGTATTACTGCAGTATGTATGTACTTCCCCCTCTGCAGCACAGAACTGCACAGGCCCAGATGGAAGCGCTTTTCTGGAGAGCAGCACAAACAGATTAGGTGTTGCACCTCCCTAGATGTGGTATCTTTATTAGATGTCACAGCTTTAATTCTCTCCTATTACTTTGTAATGATACGCGTAAGAAATAGCAGTCAGCCTCTACCACGAAACAAGCATCACAAGTGCATGCAGCATATGAATCTGCTCTTTCTCCAATTGTTTTTACACCCTTCCCCCCAAAAGACAGCAGTAAAATCTCATATTAACTGCACAGTGTGGTCCAAATAAAACTCATTATTTGTCCAAATATAAGAAAAGTTTCTACTTTCTAGTTATGGAAAGATAAGGAAAAGACTAGTGCATATACTTTAAAAGCTTCACAATCCAAATACCAATGCAGTAGAAGTGTATTTCCAGTAAAATACACATCTACACTGACCTACAGCACAGAATAAAGCAACCCACTGCCTAACAAACTAAACCTTCCTAAATGAGACTTTTTTCTTTTATAAATCTATTGAACTTGAATTTGTAAATATATTATCTGATTTGTATGCATGTATATATATATTTAAGATTTAGATTAATAAAAAATACCTAAATATATATCCAAATTAAAATTGCAGTAGAACTGTTCATCACAGAAGGCAAATGTATCTGAGCATGAGAAAGATCTGTACTGTAGTCTAATACAAGACTGAGAAATAAGTTGCCTAGGACCTCAGAACCACTTGAAATGTCATCATATTTCCTCTGAAGCGCCAAGGTGCACTTTCTCCTTGCCTTCAATAACACAAACACATAATTGCAGATACAGAATAAAAATATTTTTTAAAATTTAAAATAATAATATTTCTCTCACTTTTTCCTTAAAAAGGAAATTAAAAAACCAAAAAGAGAAACTGAAAACAACCTCAACTTGATGCTTCCCAGGAAAATATTTAACTTACCAGGGAAGATGATACAACAGCCTAATGAGACTGCTTTCTTGTTGGATGTTGCAGCCCTATAAAACATCTTGTTAAATCTTGTTGAAAGCTTAACTATTTGTATTTTTGTATAACAAAACATAGAATAAGGCATAGCTTGATGAGCTGAGCAAACACAACAGGTAAAAGGAGACAAAGATGCGAAACCAATATCAGTCACCCAAGAGAACTCATTAAAAATATATATAATAACTAATTTTTCTATTCGAAGTGGCTTTCTCTTAATGTTGCACTATTTGTATTAGGAAATCCTAAATAGTTCTGCTTCTGAAATAACGAATATTTCTAATTTGTGAGAACCTGTGTACTGTTGATCCTCATTTGACATCCAGCAATATTTGTTTCATAATGCTCATTTTAGTGCCAGCCCTCCAGATAGAGTAATAAAGTTATAAAGCAACTTACGTAAGTTATTTGGAAGAGGTCTCGTCTCCATGTTTTCATAATGTTGCACATGTACTACAATGTTTAGATCTCTTTCCATATGATCTGTTGTACAAGGACCTTGAGGTCGCATAACATCAGCAAGAGCCCTGCCAAACAAAATCAGAATGAAACTGCAAAATCTGTAAGGCATTACCAATACATTCCAAGGTTTTTGAAGGGTGAGAAGCAGTCCATCATAACATCTGCTGGAGAAACCAGCTCCATTCACGGCACAATCAAGCAATCAGATTAATTTAGAGAAATGAAAGGGTCTAAGGTACCTAAGGGTCTTTTTAGGTTGTCTTAGTGTTCTAGCAGTAATACACAGAAACACACTAAGTTCTTTATCTGTCTTGGCTTTGTAGGAAAATAACATAAGCTTGTTGAGACTTGTAGTGTTATGCCATTGCATGTGCTCAGTCACATTTCTGTCTTGATTAAGCTGAATACCTCAGCTCCTAGCCCCTGCCTGTAGCTTTCACAAACTAGCTATCTTCACACCTAGATTACTAGCAAGGCCTGTCAAAGTAAATTCTCACATATGCATTTGCACAGAGCACCGCACAACGCAGTGGTCACGTAATTGTCATGTGGAAATCCAGTGTGCATAGCACTCTTCATGATCAGGGATTTAAGGTTTTCCCATCCAGAAGGGGAGATGAAAAATGTCTTTTCCAACTTTTGAGTGTCCTAGTCATTAAGATGGAGCAAAGCTTGCACGGGAACATGCCTTGCTGCTTTGAAGCCTGTTCAGAAGCAGGATGAAAGCTTTATGCTAGCAAAGAGGGAGCAAGTAAAAGAATTCTAAATAGTTAGCCTGGGCCCAACCTCATACTGGTTGTGGACATTTTCCGCAGAGCTGCAGGCAGTAACTATATCTGAGAGACAGATTCATCCCACTCTGGTGCAGTTTCTAAGGACTAGTTTCACTGCTAAGTGTCCTGCTGAGCCTAAATCCATTCTTAAGCACACAGATAAGCACTCATACCTGTGTCAGCCCTGTGGATCCAAAGTTAGTGACTTAAGTTTTAAGCTCTGAAACTCTCAGCATGGCAGTGTCTAACTCCATGATTCTGGACTATGGAGTGTTATCATTGACTTCTGTAGGAGCAGGATTAGCCCGTAGGTATATGCCACGGAGTCACCTGCTGAACTACTGTGCTATCTGAACTAATTGGCCTGCCTGCAGAAGCCGTTGCCTTAGACAATGGGAAGCAAAGGTATGTGTGACCAGTGTCTTCAGCCTTCAGTGCAAGTCTTTTCTATTCAGGTCAATGCATCACTGACCATTATTTGCTTTCTTTTTTGGTTTACTAGTTTTAATTTTTAGACCCCTCGCACCTTATTTGTTTCAAGGGAACGGATGCATCTTCTGGGCACTGTGCCCAGTTTAGTTTAATTTTCTGCAAAATTATATACAGTGTCCCAGATACTGCATCAAGAAAGACTAGTTTATAAATTAATAAATAATAAAATTCAGCACATTCACCAGTGAAAACCAAGGCAGGTACTGTCTAGCTTCTCTACTGTATTTCTGTGACATGATAATTTCCTGAGCAAAAATGCTGTACTTTTCTATATTAAAAAGTAGCTTCACTGAAGTTACAGACAGAGAGGAATCCTGAGCTGGATTTTGCTTTCAAACTGCAGGAACATTGCTTTGGTACACAGCTGAGGGATACCGATGTTTCATTGTGTTCATGGCTAGCATTATGTTATTAAAATATTAGTTACAGTTGTGATCAACATGTTACACAGTACTATGTTGATACTGTAAAAGGTCAGAAGACAGTAGCCAAATGATTAATGGTATCAGAGCAACGCTCCCACTTGAAGCAATGCTTATACAGCAGAAATAGCAGAGCTGGCCTACATAGCAGAATAATAAAAATTCAAGAGATCTTACAAAGGTATATAGAAAAAAAAAAAAAAAGAAAAGTATTATATTGCAAAACATAGTTTAAAATAAGTAGGGACCAAAACCATTAATATGTAGTCAATTTATGCAAATATGTCTCTATAGAAAATAAATTATGGACATCAATGTTAATCCTAATTCCAGAGGCAGCTGGACATTTTTCTGGGATGAAAAGCAAATGAAAGTTCCTAACTTCACTGTGTGAGGTAAACTGAGATTTCGTAATACAGATTAGTATTTCCCAGCTTTGTGAGAGGAGGTTTCCAGAAATGCTTTCCTCATTGCCATTAATCTGATGGTAAATATTGTTCACTTTAGACTTTAAATAACACCCTGCGTGATAGCAGATTAACTACAGCCTGTCTGTGAAAATGCCTGCTAAATTTTCTACCATTTTAGGGTGGCTTTTTTCAAAGGAGTTGTAAGGAATTAGCTGTCCAACTCCTACGATATAAAGGAAAAAGGAACTACTCACCATCAAGTTCTATTTTTAACAACACAGCACCTATGTTTATACTGTGTTAGCCAAAGTTGTACATTCTTCTCAGGGCTGAATAGCTCATATAACAAAGCTTGTCCTTATCCTCTACTGATGTCAGGGGGAGTTAAAAATGTGTATTGCTTGTATCAGTGAAGTCCAAAGGAACTGCTGTACCTGCATTTTTCTCCTGTAGGGATATACCTATATAACAAAATGGGTAAAGGGAGGCTTGTGCCCCAATATGTGACAAAATCCTTGAATAGTCATTTGCTTCAAAAAATTCCATATTGGCCCACAGTCCAATGTCTGCATGCATTTGTTGCACATGGGTATCATTATACAGATGGTGTTTGTTATCTGAAGAAGTTGTTAGTATGGGTCCCATTGAAAAATTATATATATGTCGAGGGTCTTCATCTACACCTTTGCTATACTGAATGATTTTTTAAGGAAATGGATAACCTGCTAATCAGGCAGCAATATCATTAAGTCCTCTGTATTGGTATTGATTGCAGTATTACAAAAGTGGAGAAATGTTACCTACATAGCAGTTCATGGCCCACAACTATCCCAGTATCATAAAACTTCAGCATTTCTCTTGCCATAAGATTTTTCTCCTTAAATATGTTACACAGTTTTTGGGTGTTAAAAAGCATGTGGACCCAAAGATTTCCCTTAAAGGTACAAGCTTGAAGAAGTTGAAACACGAGTTATCCCATAAAAGGTCACTTGTCATATTTTGCCTCCAAAACTGGGTCAAAATCCATCTGGGAAATAATTTCACCCATAGAATCCAGAATTTTGGCAGGTTGGACTATTTTTGGCTCCAGGTACCTGCCTTTTGAATGATCAACAAAGGACCTGTGAGCTCAGCACATTGTGAAGGAAGAAGAGCTCAGATAGTTCACAATATCTGGACACTGTAGCTGAAGGGAATATTTATCTATTTTTAATGTTAAGTAATAAATTTTAAAATAAGGAGAATTATACAAACAAAACATTGTCATAGGATGTCTAAAGTGAAGCATGCCATGTAGAGTTAATACTATATTCCACTCCCCATTTTCATCTGCCAGATTTACAGTTCCATGCAACAGTAAGAGTGTTTTCCTGAAAAGCACTGATCACACAAGAAAGAAAATGTCAGCAGTGCCACACTTGGACTTCTTTCTCAAAACAAAAGAAAGTAACAAGCTCTCTAAAAAAGGACAAATTTTTACTCTTTTTTTCCTAAAAGGACTTGTCCAATAAAGATTATTTTCTATGGCTTGTTTTCACTAAATAAATACATTTCCCTTTTTCATTGTCAAAAATTCAGTGAAATCAATGGAGTGTTCTTGGTCTCTTTTGGTATAGCAGTAAACAAAATGTAATCAAAACCCAGCATATAGAAACTATGCTTGCCAAACCTGTAAAGTTTCCTTTATTAACATTGTACCACTCTTACACACACCAGTGTCCTACTTCAACAGCAGATCCACTGATTGCAAGATGAAATAAAGCAAGGAATAATTGTGTGGCACAGTTTTGCTTCCTACTTATAAGTAAATGTTTAATTGACATATTCCCATGTGTTAGGTCTCTGTTCATATTTTTAAATATTTTTAGTAAATCAAAAATGGAAATGTATCATTTGCACCAGTTGTATTCTGTTCACTTTTTAACAAAATCATCCCTCATTAAAAAAAGATCAGTTTACATTATACATTCTCTTTTGGATAAGCAGCACCATCCCTTCCATAGGTATGAAGAGGATTCGAGTGTTTCATGTAGCTATTGTCTAGGAAAGGGAAAGGAGACAATCTTAGCTAAGGAAATAGATGACAAATCAGTCTCTGTGTTGCTTGCTGCTAGCCAAAATGGAGTAAGTCTTAGGACTTTTGGTTTGGCCTACCTAACGCACTGAATGCATTATACTTTTGCTAACTAATAAGGTTCAGTAGAGAAAAAAACCATGTTCTTTTTAAGTTTTGTGTTCTGTTTTTTTTTTATATTGGTGAGTGTTATAAAAGTAGATGAATATGCATACAGGCTACATATATTTTAATTGTTGGTACTATTAGCTGATAAACAGATTATTTATTTCTTAAGCATTGCAGCCTTTTTTTCAGAACATTAGTAGTGTAAAATGAGCTAGGATGGAATATTTTACTTAAACACACATTTGAGGACAAAAAGGTTACTTCAATTCTTCACTCAATTAACAGATTTTTAGATTGCCAAAGGGATTTACAAATCTAGTTCCTTTTCAAGTTAATGATAAGACCACTCTACAACTGCAGTAGGAGAGTGAGAACTTTTTTTTTTTAAAGAAAAGAAAAAAAAAGCTCTAGCACTGCTTTTTCAGAGCATGACTAGCTATTATGTGTACTGAGTGGGTGACTGTTTTTCCATGTGATCATGACTTTCCAAGTTTCTGTATAATCCTGACTTGAACATTTTCATGGCAAGAAAAGTAAAAGATCTCAGACACTGTTAAGTAATCAGGGTAACGACCTTTTCTAAGAACCACTTCAGAAACCTAATCTTTATGCATACATGTCTGAAGGATTTCAGAAGGATTTTCCAATCCCCTATAATTCTATTTCCATAAGCTAAGACAGAATATCCTTTCAGAAGGCTTCTCATCCATACTTTAGATAGCAGATATTTCTACTAGTAGAAATAGGACCTCATTAAACCATATATAACCAGAGAGGGCTACAACTTCACCCTGTGCTGGTTTTTTGTTAACTGTTACAAGCCCTGCTTTTTTACCTGCATGAAGACACTACAGAAAGAGGCTGAACGAGCTTTGTAGTTTAAGATTTAAAAAAAGAAATTGGGACCAATGTATTCTTTTTCTCAGTTTAGTAGTTGAGAATATTCAAAGTGTCTACAGTATTATTATACCTTGCTCAGCAAAAAGCATCTTTGCAAAATTATCACTGGGGCACAATGTTAAGTTGACTAAAATTTCTGCAATGTTCTTTGTTCCTCAGTAGCAAAAGTGTGGCCGTATCAGCCAGTTTATAAATAGCAAATAATTGGTAGAGAATTGCTAGATTCATTGGTAGGAGTATTTTTGTGGCTTTCTCTATTCATTTTAGGATTAGCAGCTAATCAAAAAGTCATGCAGAAATTTCAGTAAAAATTAAGGCTCTGGGTGTTGAGCTGATCTCTTGGACTATCTTTCAAAGGATGACTCTTCATCTAAGCTTTAAAAATAGTGAAATTCACCATTACCAGTCAGGGAAAGAGGAAGCTTTCTGCCACACTGCATGTCCAGTAGGAGGTATCCTTTTAATTGCATTTCATCATTAAAGTTGCCCAATATGATGAAATCTATTTAGAATCTTTAATGGAGCTGTTTGCCTTTTTTAATGCCTTTCCCCCATCTGCTTTACTTTCATGTGCCTGGGATTAGCATAAACAATCAGACAGACTGCAAACTTGACAAATGTGTTATGCCTTGATTTTGAACTACTGTGACAATATTGGTTTGGAACATGTTGTTAAAACCACTGGGCTCTGTCCTGAATTGCCCACCTGCCTATCCACCACTAGGCAGCCAGTATCTGGAGTGGATGGTACACAGCACGTCTAACTCAAGGTGGGGGAGGTGCTCTTTGATAGAACTCAGCCATTACACTGTGGATACAGAGTATAATACACACATATATGGATAAGACAAGACTTTAATATTCCACTTCTTACCTTTCAACAGTAAATGAAAAATGTTAAGAAATTCTACAATAGCTTTTCCTTTTTGTGTCTCTCTCTTCCCTTCCACCCTGGCTCATTTTTACAGCTTAGAAATTTTACGAATAGCTCTCACACTTGCAAGGGTTGGGGGAGTAGGGAAGGTCTTGCCAAAACCATTTTGCAGCTGGAGAGGGAGGGTGAGATGACATTTGTTTACATCCTTCTGTTGAGAAGCAGAAACATTTTCCAAGCTTTGAAACAGTTGGAAAAGGGAACATATCAGGCTTTCTATAATTCAGTGTTGCTGGTTTCAGGATATTTTTTTTCATGCACAGCATATCCATCAACACTTGCTAGATCTTGTTGTGGAGAGGGTCAGACACTGCAGATAAAAATGGGCTACTGTCTGTGCAGACCACAGTTATTTCTACTCTCCCTCAATATGCATGTACTTTGATAACCTAGACACGGGGAACTACAGGAGCTCTGCTCACCAAAGTTGGTCTCTCCCAGTCGCCTTGCAGGGGAATGCAGCCTGCCTGGCAGGAGGTGCTTGTTAAGCAGAAACACATGGGACCTTCTCTCCTCTTTAAGGGTAGGAGGGGAGGTAGAGGGGAAGGGGACCCTGCTGCGTGGCACTCAGTCTTACCTGGACATGTGTTCCCGCTGGGGTCTGTGCGCCTTCTCCAGCCCTAGTTTGGTGAAGATCCCCACCAGCACCATGACTGCCACAACCCCACAGATGATGTAGACAATGAGGTTGGTTTTATCCCTGGTAGGGTCATGTAGAGGGTCGTCTATGCGGGAAGGAGGCTTCCCAGTATTCATCCACAAGGGCGTCTCATAGTTTGTGCAGGTGCTTTGATCCAGCCTTGTCTTCTTGAACTTGCAGCAAAACCTGAAGCCACAAGTGCCACAGCAGAAGATGAACTCCCCCGAGCTGCAGTTAAACGGGGGGTCCCACTGCCCCATCACATCAAAGTAGCCCCTGCAGAAGTCTGGGGTAGGAGGTGGCTCAGAGGGGTCTAGCTGTTCCCCAAGGCTGGAGTGGTTTCCTCCTGAGAGCACCACGAAGCTCCCCAGCTGCTGGCCAGCTTTCTCCTGAGCCCGACACACCAGCGTGAGAAGGTCCGCCACCAAGTAGCCGAAAAGCAGCCGAATAAAGCCTTCCATTCTGCCTCCAAACCCCGGCTCAGCGACGCCGCCGCCGCCGATCGAGCTGCTGGATGCTGCGCTGCGCCAAGAGCTGAACATAAAGGGGCTCCGTAAGGGGCCGGGCGTCCGCTCAGCCCGCGCTCGCCTTCAGCACCACGGACAGCCCCACGAGGGCCGGGCGGGCCGCGCCGGGCAGGTCCAGGCGGGGGCCGCCGCCCCCCCCCGTAGTGTCCGCAGCCCGTCGCCGCTCCGCTCCGCTCCGCTCCGCTCCGGAGAAGCAAGCGAGAGTGCGGCACTTGTGGAGTGTGCGGGAGAGGGAGCGCGCGAGAGAAGGAGGACGACGAGGAGGAGGAGGAGTAGCGAGGGGTGGAGGTGTCTGTGCGGGGCAGCGCGCTGCGCGGCTGGATGGGGAGAAGGGGCTGGCGAGAGGGGCGTGGAGGGGACCACGGGGCGGGAAGGCTGAGACGAGGATGCTGCAGGGGCGGGAAGGAGAAAGAACGAGCGAGGATCCTCCCCGCACCGCCTGGTGCCGGAGTGCAGGCACCGGGGGCACCCACCTTCCGCTCCGCGGGGAGCCCGGCGCGGTGTCTCGCACAACTCCC
>WUAM01000305.1:2590128-2645309 GCA_024336885.1 Actenoides hombroni
GCTTCCGCCCACTCTCCCCCCCCGACCCCCCCCGGCGCCAGCCCCCCCCCCCCCCCCCCCCCGGGGCCGGGCGAGCCCGCGGGAGGCGACCACCGAGAGGGCAGAGCGCGGGAGGCTGCACGGACTCTCCGCGGCATCCAGCCGGCGGGGAAGGAAGGGCTGCCGCCAAAGGGAGAATCCGCCTTGGCGCTCAGCGTGCGGCTGAGAGCGAGGCGGTCCGGTAAACACGGCCCGCGCCTCCGAGGCGCTCCGCGGCTGGCTGCGCGCCAGAGATCCGGGGCTGACCGCCGCCGGCCCGCCCGCCCGCTGCCAAGTCTTCCCGCAGCAGCCCCTTTGAGGAGCCGGCGGCCTCTGCCTCCCAAGCAGCCGCTCTGTAGGGGTTTCTCCTTCCCCTCGGCCCCGCCATGGGGCCAGCCCCGCTCCCCGCCAGCCCTTACATAAGAGATTCCCGCCCAGGCGGGCGCTCCCCACAGGTGCGTCTCCAAAAGCGCGGGAGCGCCTCCGCGTCGCCTCTCCCACCTCGCGCGCGCCATGCGGAGCGGGTAACGGCCGGCGCGTGCCGGCCCAGGCTCCCGGCCAGGACGGGGGAGACGAAGCGATGGGGTGGCCGGGCGGCCTAAATTCCCCCCCCCCTCTCCCCGAGGCAGCCCGCGGGCTCCGGGCAGAGGCGGGCGCCGCGGGGGAGCCAGCGGCAGCCCTGCGGGAGGAGAGCGGGAAGCCGCTCTCCCGCTAAGTAGAGCGCTGCTGCTGCCGGCGCCTGCTCTCCTCGCTGGCAGCGCTCTCCGGAGACTCGCTCACCTGTGAGGCACGGGCCGGTCCTTCTAGCGGGGCGGTGTTCGGCGGGGCCGTGCCTCCGCTAGACCATGTAGGGGAGCGGGCCCTGCCGGCGCGCTGAGCACAGGTACGTTGTTACTTGTACTGCATGCTTCAGAGCGAGGCCGCGTTTGTGTCCCCGAAACACGAGTTGCCCCAGCACATCCTTCACTTGAAAATCTTGTTAGAACGTCAGGCTGGCTCCAGAGGACGCAGAGAGGCTGCGGGTTGTTGGCGGTACACACTTAAAATAATTTCCCCCAAACTGGGAACTGACTCTGGAAATTCAGTCCCCATCCCTGTTGTTTAACTCTCTCACCTCCGTCTTTTGGGTTGGCAGCAACCTGCACAAGTGGCAGTAATGTTATCTTGAATACTATACTGCCACCAAATGTAGGAAATAAGCCCATTATGGCATCATTTAGCAGTGTGGGCTGGTGCTTAAAGCAGCTTCCCTTTTCCTCGGGGCATCTCTGCGATAGCCTCGCCGCAGCCTTGCAGGCTACTGTAGGCTGGGCAAGAGAGGCTGGTGTGCTGGGGCCTGGATGGCACGCTACCCGTACCCTCCCACGTGCTCTTACAAGGGGGCTACATTGCTGCTGCACTGCAGGAACTTTGACCGATTCCACGTGGCCGTGTTAAGTGGTAAATAAACAGCAAGGTAAGGCAGAGGACAAAGCAGATGTTTGGAATCAGAGAGGGCTGTGGTTAGCTAATTGCAATCCTTTGCCTTCTCTTAAAAATAGACTCTAAGTACAGCGATGATTCTGCTGAACGGTTTGACAGTAAGCCTCACATCTTTGTCCAGGAGTTAGGTTAGAAAGCCCCTTATTTCTTAGCAGAGAAAAACAATCAGTCTCAGCCAAAAACAGCCTTTCTGGGTTTTAATATTTAATTCTTAAAATCTCCACCTCACCAACATCCCCTTTCAAGTCTCCTCTGAAATGGTATCATTCCTCCCTTGTGTATACTTCTCTCTGCTATTATTTATTATTTAACACTTTGTGATGCAGTTCGTGCTGAAAATACTGCACAGAATGAATCACTTCCATACTTATTATTGCATCTAGACACATTTGAGGTCCAGTCTTGTCAAGCACTCAAGATTATGCAAGTTTCCCTGTTGATCTGACTGCTAAAAAGCTGCTTAAATAGTTTGCATGATTAGTGCTATACATGTGCAGAAATAATAACATAAAAAGATGTTATGGGCTATTAATCCTGACTAACTATGGTACAAGTTTCTTGTTTTGATGAGTTCCTGGTGTTTTCCTGAAGTATTCCCCTATAGCAGAAGAGCTCAAAGGATTTAGGCTACAATCTAACATCCGTGGGATTCAAGTCCCTGTGATCAGAATCTGCCCCTAAGTGGCATGGGGAAAACAGGTGATTAAAGCTCCTTGGAAGAACACATTTCCTGTGGCACCGTAAGACTTTGGATCTGACCCCTAGAACCCAGAACTGATAAATCGTGTTCCTCTATTAATCATAAGTTGCTCTACTTGTTGTGCCTGTTAGTCGTATTAGCAGTGAAATTTAGCTGTACCATGTCTTAGGATACTGGTAAGGAGAGTTGCTCTAGACTAGGGTACAAACTAGACTTGCGGCAGTATGTCTTAACGGCTTCAGAGCTTGTCGTTGTAAGAACACTTGCAGGCTCAGAATAGAAACCATTTAGTGTAATAATGAATGAACAAGAAAACTAGTTGAGAGAAATGGATATTACCTGCAGTACTGAGGCACACCTTGGGTCATTATGTGATTTTATAAAACTTTTCTCAATTTAGTCAATAAACTGATTTATTTCAGTTGTCTTTAGCAAGTTGAGCAACCCAAAAGATTTCACAGTTTAGCACCATCTCCTATCAGTTTCAAGACTTCTCTTTTTGACATCGCTTTAAGGTAAGTAATAAGAACCTGCTTTTCTACAGTTTTATCCTACGAAGACTGTATTTTGCCTCTGAAACAACTGAGAAGGTGACTGTTTCAACTAGAACCTGCAGAGTTGTCTTTACGCACGCACGTATCCATTTAGTTAAGAGAAATACTTAACTGTAGGCACAGACCTTATAAAAAACTAAGTATTCCTATTATATATTTTCACATGTGGATCAATGGCAATGTTCTTTGTTCAACTTTAAGCTAGAAATAGGTGTGCATTTTTTTCTGTTAAGTCCTGTAGGAGTGTACAGTAGTATGTCAGTGGGAGTTATATAAATGCATACACGCTCATACTCTACCTATGTATGTGTGCACTATACGTGATCAATTCTGTGTTTAATTGTATATACTCTTAGAACTGGTTCTTGAGGGTTTTTCACATAAATAAGCAACTCTGAAAATGAGTGGAATCAGGGGAGTGGATGAGTTAACCTGAATGTTGAGGTGGCAATATCTTCAGATGAAGAATATAGAAAATTAGAACACATAAAGCAATTGCAATTATCATGTTCCAAATCCTGTATTTCATTTTTGTTAGTAACAGTGATGTTGGTGCAGGAGTATTTCCCAGGCGTTGATTATGTGCTAGAGAGAATAGTCCTCTGCTGATCACTGAGTCAATGGAGCTTTCTAGCCAATCATTAATTCCTGAGAAATGTCATATAGATCAATCGTTATTATTAGCAGCCATTTCAGAGCTGTGAAAATCTGTCAAAAAAGCAGCTAGACAGGCCTGATCTAAGGCAGTATTGATGTGAATGGTATTTTGTGATAAGAAATGTCATGTGGAAACTGGAATGAGGCAGTCAATGTCTGTTTCCTTCATAGTTATTTCATACTGTGATGGGATGTTTGGATGTATAGATACAAAATGTATTGCAACTGGAAAACAAAAGAGGTGATGGTTCTACTGGAGCAGGCCCATTGGCAGCATGCTTGCAATCAGTAGTCTTTAGAAGTACAGCTAAATTTTAGAAGATGTCTTCTGTGGAGCAAGAAGGTAGCCCAGGACGTGAAAGAAATAACTTAGCAGACATGAGCTGAAGAAACAAAATGGGTTTAACAAGGAGGCTACAAACAAGATGGGCTTTACAGATACTGAAAACAGTGCCATGATTTACAAATATTGTTGTGAATGACACGACACAGAAGTTTGTTTTGAACACCTCTGTGTTCTTGAGCCAGCACACATCACACAGTCGCAGTTGCTTCTACAAAGTTTGACCAGTCCTCTGTGAGGAGTATGCTTTCCCATTGGTGCTAGCCTTGCTGGATGGTTAAACTGCAATTGATTCTAGACCTTTCTTTTAGTTACACAGCTAACACTTCATAAGCCTTTGTTCTTTTAGCTAATAACTGCAATGATTAGTTACCATATCAGTGCAGCAACATATGAAATGTCAGCCTGCAGCGTGTTGACCTAAATACACTTCTTTTACAATTATTGAGTCTTTTAAACTTACCTTACTCTTTTCACTAAAATAGATGAACTTACAGACTGGGACAGAATGAGCTTGTTGTCATAATTTTGTGAAGTCACAACAACTTTAACTAGAACATCTTACAAACACTGAGCATTTTCTAGTTATTGCTATCAAGTCTGAAAAAAATACATTTTGCACATAGCAGAGGAGTCACCATCAAGAGATGTTAATGAGCCAGAAGGTGCTTCATGAATGAAAAAATGAGAGATTTGTTTTCATGGCTTACTGAGGAGGAAGAAAATGTATTACAATTCTGCAATGTAGAAATTACCTTTATCATCTAACATTTTTCTGTTCGGTCTTCTTGTAAAACCAAAACTGTAGTAGCTGCATGGGTTGGGATTGAGGCAGGCAGTAATAGCATTCACATTTGGAGGGGACTTCATAAAATCCTGAGAGTTCTTGTAGCTTCAGTTTAATTCAAAAGAAGTTCAGAAAAAATCAGATAAATTTAGAAGGCATATTGAGTACTTGCAAATATACAAGAGGAAACACATGTATGCTGCAAATGTCTTCAGTATACAGCAAGAGGAAAAAAAGTGCCAAAATGTCTAAAGTGGCTTTCAGCAGTATAGCAGAAAAATGAGTTGTGCCCTCAGATTTGCCTGTTGCACAGCAATTGCTCAGATTCTGAATAAGGAAAACTGCCAGTCTGTTTCTCTCTTTGGCAAAACTGACATTATTTTTGAGTTATAACAGTATTGCAAGTACCTGTGAACAAGGTATGTTTCTGCTTGTTATAAATTAGACTGCCGTGGAATTTAGATCTGCAATGACTGGCCAGGTGTCTGAGGATCATTCCAAACTCATGCCAACAAAATCTTTTGTTAACAAAAAAGAAAAGAAAGGCTACAGAGGATCAAAAAAAATTTGAACTGCTTTTGTATCCTTCCCACTTAAAACCCAACCACCTTTGCTCCCACAAGTTCAACTTCTCAAGGCATAGAGGAAGCATTTTGAAACAGACCTGAAAAGACACTAAACATTTTCAAGGTTAGTCAGTGTTTGTACACTGTGCCCGAGCATAGAGAAGCTGTGCTTAGACATAGACAAGGACACTAAGCAGAGAACATTTTCTAAACCTCTGCTGTCTGACTCTAGCATATGTAGAACAGATGAGGAGCTGATCTAACCAATACTTCTTCTAAAAACTCCTCAGTGAGTGAGATTAAGAGATAGACAAATTTTAGTCTACAATGCACATTCTCCAGTCCTGGAACACTCAGGGATGGAAGCCAGAACAGGAAGACGTCAAATTAGTGAGTCAGTTTTAGTCTGTCAGTTTTGGCACTATTCACCCTCAAGGGCTAGAGAAGTGAGTTGTAAACTTCAGAAGTTAAGAACTTGCTCTTCAGAGAAATGTAAAGTTGCTGTATTACTTAACTAACGAAAGATTTTAGCCACTGTATATTTTGCATGTCTTCCAAAATGTCAGGCAACTAAAACTGAAAGTTCTTACAAGAACAGTAGACCTTTCTAGTGTGCATTAGACCTTTTTAGTGTGCTTCCTTGAAAATAAGCTTTAATGACGTTGCTCTATATCATTGTCACAGCATTCCCATCTGAGGTTTGATGTATTTTGTATCTTACATATATAGACGTAGGAACTTTCAAATTTATGAAGAGGAAAATTTCTCTGATGGTTCCATTTTTAAAGGACGCTGTTAAAAAATGCTCAGGATTTTAAAATGGTAAGTCACAAGACAGACAAAATAAGAAGTACAGAGAAAGTAATAATGGTCTGAGTTCTGTGGTACTTTTTTGATTATGTGACACTGTAGTTTTCATGTGTCTATTAGATTCATTTATGTGATTATCATGCCAGGCCACGACTGTCAAATGTAGTTGCCAAAGGTTAAATATCCACAGGACAACTCACTATCTACTAAATTCAAGAAATATATTTCCACTGATTTTAAAAAAGAAACTGTACTGGGTGATTTTCTTCAAGGGATGCTGAAAAATCACAGCTTACACTGAAATCAACCTGTTGATAAAAAGATACCTGAGTGGTCAATACTTCTGAAGACCAGGTCATTTGAAAGCCCAATAATGAATTCAGACACATATGTTGGAAAACTTGACGTGCACAAATACATATACAAGTATTTTTTTAAGCAGATGTTAACAACTATCCCTTTTGAATCCACTTGACAGTGTAAAGAGCAATAATAAAGCTGGCTTCAAATGGAGTTCCTTCTCTGTCCTCTAGTGTGATAGCCAGTGAAAAGAAATAATATATCAACCAGGTATACTGACAGATGGGTCAAAAAACCAAGGTGGAAAAGTAAACACCATTTCTTATGTTTTCTTTCTAAAGAGCATTCTGATAATGTTAACAGGATTCACCACTGATATTTCTCAGCACAGGGCAACTCTGTTATACCTACGTATATGGAACATCTATCTAGAACATCTATCTAGATATTCTATTTCTACCATTCTATTATACCATTATAGCTATCTTGAATAAAAAGGCACCAATCCAGTCTCCTTGCTGTTTGTCAATAGTAAACTGAAAAGTAATTGTTGAAAGTAAATAAAGTGTAGCAGAACATTTTTGATAGTAATTCTTTTTTTTTTTCCTTGTGGTTTTGTAACATGTATTTGCCTAGAATCTTCTTATTATTGTGAAAGTGCAGTGATACCACAGCTAGATAAATAATAGGAAAAATAAAAGGATTTTAACTGTAATGTAAAATACACATTAAGATATCTTGAAAAGTGGTGCAAAAAGATGCTGACAGCAGATTCTAGTGGTATCTTTCTGTTGTAGTGTTTACTTAACTCAGCAGATTAGCTAACCTACTAAATATAACCTAAAGTTAATAACATATTTAACATATCTGCTCCCTAACACATCTATAGGAGATTATTGCACAGTACAATAAGGTTAAACATATTTTTAATATAGGACACTGGCACCTGAGAGTAGTTTTCAGAATGGATTCTTTGGTCCGTACATTTCCGTAGGCAACTGGAGTAAAATGCAAAGAAGACGCCACAGGGATAATTCTGTATGGAAATAATATATAGGGCCAGTTGTAACTGAATAGTTGGTAAAAGGACAACTCACAATTTTCTTGGGTGTGTGGGAATTAGTCTGTCATTCACTCCCACACACCTGACAGAAAGTTGGCCTCTTTGAAGTCGATTTTGTAATTTATATATACCTTGAAGTCTTAAATAAAATTTTGCAGTTTAACAAATTCTGCCTGTGAATATAGTGATTGTTCTTCTCTAAAAATAAAAAATTAAAACAGAAATTGCATGTGATTTCTATGCAAAATAGAAGGTTGAAGTGAACTTTGATAACATGAAGAAACAGTTAATTTAGATGGCTGAACAATAGGGTTGCTTTCCTACATAAACAATGTAGGTAAGTATTTAAAAATGTATTTCAAGACATAAAATGACCATAAGTGAAAAAGAGCAGATATCTCATAATACGTAATTATTTCATTTGTTTTTGTCATAATGTTTAGTTCAAGTTAAAAAAAAACCAAAACAAAAACACTCGCACAGCAAGATCAGAAATACATCCTCCATGCAAAGCACGCATGAACCTGGGCCCAGTTCTGTCTTTCCATCTAACTGCAAAGGACTTTTTTAATACTAAGTCTGTTGGTTATCATTAATTACTTATGGACAGCTGTATTCAAAGGAAAAAGTCTTGACTTGTGAGCGTTAACAGGAATATTGCCATTAAATTCAATGGAGTGAAGGTTCCACTCCAAGGATCAAGATTTATTAAGTTTATTCTCATTGAGATGTTTTTTACAGAGCATAAAATTCCATTTGTTTCAATGGGGTCATTTTATAATTCTAGTGTTATTCATATTGAAAGCAAAAGCAAAATCTAACATTAAAGGATATAGAAAAAAAACCACAGAAAAAGATAAAGACAAGAAAGGTAATGGCCACATTCTCATGCCTATTATATGACAGAATTTAAAAATATTTAAGAAACTAATATTTTTGCATACAGTGCACCTTTAAGCTCCAGTGCAGATAACTATATATGGCTGAAAATGTATTCAAACAGAACTGTGGTCTCTAGGTCCATTAGAATATGGAAGCCCAAGGGAGGCATGCTCTGCTGGCAGATTAGTAAGGCCAGCTCTTCAGCACATATGCTGAGGGAAGCTGCCTGCGCTCACAGGGAAGCCAATAAAAATCAGCAGCATATTCAACAATCCTTGTTTCTGCCTTCCTGACTACATCCAGCCTAAGCAACTTTTCTGTGCCCTGACAGTGTAAGAGGATGAAAGCTACTTTCTGCTGACTTTGTGACCTTTTACTACAGTTGCAGTCCTGTGGGACAAGAGAAGAGTCATCTATATACCGTGAACTGATACCATTTTCTTAGTATCTGGCATACAGCTGTGAACTTAATTTTCTGATGATATTGGAACAATTACAGATCTCATCTCCTTAAGAATGCAATGTAAAATCCCTTATTTTGACCTGCCTGTTTCACAATAATAATAACAAGGAGAATAACAAAGCTATCCCTCCTAGGACATGAGAAGAAACTAGAGATCCTTTATGGTGATTGCTCTTACAACTTGTAAAGGTGTTCTGATACCATGGTGATGAACACAGTATAATTGCCAAGATAGATGATGGATCCATCTGGCACTTCTCCCTCCTCCTCCACACATCATGGTGCTCAACACAACAAGTTTATGATTTTTGTACTAAAAATCTGTTGCGTCTTGTTGGTTTTTACGAAACCCCAAAATGCTCTCTTCACTTTTAGTCTAGACTGTGTAAGAGAGCTGCACAATTTTTGTTTCAGAAGTTACATCCATTTGGTATATTATTCTCTTGATAACAATTTCCTCTAAACCCCTAGCTAATAAATAAATTAATGTGAGTTCTCCTTCTTGAGAAAAAAAAAAAAGGTATTTTACATACCTGTCTGTCTGCTCAGCCATCTTAGGCAAGTTTTACCCAGAATGGTATTATTATGTTTTTTCAGGTGAGATTTATTGTCCAGAAGTTTAAACAAAGTCCTCTAAGTTACTACCTGTTTATATAGAATTTATACAAGGATGATGGTTTGGGGTTCTGTTTGTTTTATCTAAAAGATGAGATAAATACCTGCTGGACTAGGCTATGTCAGAACCCAGAAATCTTGCAATTCTCTTCAAGAAAGCAAAAATTTGAAAAATAACCATCATCTCATTTGTTCACAAAACCTTTCTTAAGATGCTTACTCAAATCCAAATTTCAAATAGCAACGTTGCTATTTTAAAATTCCCCATTCCTAATACCTGCATTCTACAAGAGTGCCACTGCACTTCACACCAGTTTGTGTCTTTGCTGGCAACATCATTATAAGTCAAAGTCTGAATGGGTATGGACAAGGTGCTAATATTTCACCTGCAGATGTAGAACAAGGTATTCTCAGGAGTCAGTGGAAGAACTGCTGTTGTGGGGAAACCAGATGACAGTCTCCAAGGTTTATAAACCTCTTGTTCAGTGTATCAGGCATTTAGTGTAAAACCTTTTTAATTTAGAAATTAATTTTGAACAGATTTTAGCTACTGAAATACTTTATCGGTGTACATACCTGGATGCTTCCAAAACTATTCTTCAAATAGGGCCTGGAGAATAAATCTCATGAAGAGCAATTAAAGGAGCTGGCACTGTTTGAGGAAGAGGAGGGTAAGGGGAGACCTCATCACTGTCTACAACTGCCTGAAAGGACATTGTAGAGAGGTTGGTGCTGGTGTCTTCTCACAGGTAATTAGCAATAGAACAAGAGGGAATGGATTCAAGCTGCAACAGGGTAAATTTAGACTGGACATTAGGGAAAAAATTTTCACAACAAAAGTAGTCAGACACTGGACCAGGCTGCCCAGGGAGGGGGTTGAGTCTCCATCCCTAGATGTGTTTAAGGGTTGTTTAGATGTGGTGTTGGGGGACATGGTTTAGGGGTGAACTTTATAGAGTAGGGTTAATGGTTGGACTCGATGATCCCAAGGGTCTTTTCCAACCTGAATGATTCTGTGAAAAGCTAGATGAAGTAATAAGTACTGGGAGAATATTCATAGATTAAATTCTATTGGATTTAAATGTGACCAGTGCTCCTTTCAACCAGGGTGCATTTCACTCTTTATTTGCTTGAGTTGCAGAAATCTGATTAACCAAAGTTTATCCAGAAGCACAGTAGTGCTAAAGTGTGAAAATCAGAGCTTTGAAACTACTAGCATAGCCTTGTGTTAGCTTTTTTAATCTGAAGTGTCCAAATAAGCAAACCTAAGAGAAGCCTTAAAAGCAAGTGTTCTCTACTGGTTGTTAGTAAAAACTTGATCACTCTTTTTATTAAGACAAAGGGCGCCTGTTTGCCCAATGAGGAGCCAAAGGGGAAATATAGAGTGCAACACCAGAACTACACAGATTTCTAGCTTTGGAAGCCTAGAGGAAAGACTGGAAATTGTAGTACCAGTTTGTCTATTATACCATCATTTCTGGCTGACAACGAGGTAAGAGATGCTTCTACAGGTCAGGGCTTCCCAGCCTGTTCCTAGACAAGCTTCCCATCCTTATTTATGTTACATGGACTTCAAGTATTGTAGCGTAGCAAGTGCATGAAGAAACTATGTACAGATCTCTCAATGCCTTGAAACAGTTTAACAATACTGGTTTACAAAACATGCACTGGGAAAAAAAATTATCCTTATACAGTCAGGTTGGTTCCAGATTAATTCTTAAAGGAAGGTTTAGGGCAGACAAAAGTTACGTGCAGCCTTTATGCTGATTCTCTGCACAGGTTTTCTTACTAGGTAAATGAAAAAATGCTAACTTGCTCAAATATCTTGATTATAAGGCTACAGCCTTTATATTTAACAGTAGTTAAACTTTGACTACAGCTGACCTGAAAATAAATATGTAAATCAACTTGGCTTCCACTTAAGTTTGATGTTTTCTTGAGCCAAATTAGCCTTAAAGATTTTTAGAGAGGTTTTCCTCTCAGTCTGTTCCAGCAAGCTATGTGATACCTCCATCTAGGTGAGCTTGGAAGTCTAATAATGAGTGCTATTTTGACGACAGTTCAGCACTGGCAAATTCTTACCAATTCAGAGCTCTTTAATACTTTTCACAGAAATAATCAAACAATGTGGTGGCAGATACAACTAGGTTAGAACCTTGACTAGGTTGTTAATGTACAAACACCACCAGCCTACACTCTACTAGGAATGATAAGCTCATATTTTTCTTATTTCTTGCTATTCAAGACCCCAAATACATAGGAATGTATCATGTCTTTGATTTATACACGTAACTGAAATAACAGCATAGGCAGTGTGCATGCCATAGCTTCAGTTATTAGGGAAGTTTTCAGTTTCCACTTATTTTAGTTTTTATTTCCTCCTAGGTACTTACTATGTTCTTCCTAGCATGCTGAGCTCTTCTAATGTTTAGAAATATTGTGGAACTGCAAAAAAGGCACAGTCAATTAATTCCTTCATTTGAATAATTAAACATTTTAAATACTCCCTCCCTACCTTATGTTCAGCTATAGATATATTATTAATAGTAGTTTGTACTGTGTGCTGCAAGAGAATGTTAGGCTTATAATTCTTAGAACCTGGGGAGAAGAACATTTCCTGGCACTGTGAGTTTACTTACCCAAAGACAAAGTTATCTTGTTATAATTCAAACACGTTTCACACTGTAATAATTGTGCTTTTTTTAATGAAAAATTCAGCACAGTTAATTATTCAAAAAATTGTTATGGTTGATGAATCCATCCCAGTATGTTCAACAAAAATGTTAATTGTGCTTCACTATTTTTAGGATGTTCCTGTTTTATCATTCATTCCAGTAGCTTAGTCCATAAAGTAAGACCACTGCATAAGTTCAAGACCATAGGTTTGTAGCTAGATTGTCTGTTGTCTAATGGGTGTCGTCTACATGCTGTGGTTAAACATAGTATCTCTGCTTCTTGAATGCATCCCTGTAGACAAATGCCCTTCAGTCTCTCTACTTCTTTGGTTTGGCATTGTGTAATTTTCCCACTTTCAGAGCCACACTTGAACAACAGCATTCAATGACTCCATGACGCTTGTTGAACAAGCCTGACCAGGCTTTATAGTAGTAGGGTCTTAATTTTATCTGGTTTTAAAGCTACAGTGTCTGAAGCAAAAATGGATGGAGCAGTTAATTTTGCAAGGTGACTGGGTAAATTTGACATGGAGTACATTTGCTAAGCATTGAATGTAGCACTCTTCTCATTCTCAGCCTACTGTTGTACAGAACATAGAACAACCAACTAGCAAACATCAAAATTATCTTTAATGGTTCCAAGTTAGTTCCAATTAACTTTGGTTAATTTCTTCATTTTGCCTGTTGTACAGGGGACATACCTTTACTGTGACAATCCTTCAGCAAATGTGGGCACATATTGATAAGACCAAGCAATATTTCCACGAATTAATTTTACTTCTCCATTGTGTTAAAAAGAGAATAAATTCAAAGAGAGGGAAAGCCACTTTTCTATTGTCAAATAAAGTCTGCTTTTTTTTATATTAGGACATTGGACTATTATATTTGTAACAGAGATTTGAAAAATATTGGAGGGTTAAAAATTTAAAAGAACATCACTATGGGAATATACACAGTGTTTGCTGTCATTGACATAGTTATAAATAAGTACAACTGGAAGAAATATGAAAAAAAATCATCACAAACAGTGAAAGAGGAAAGCAGTTGAAGTGAAAGGCTAATACAAAACAGGTGGATTGCTTTTGCATTGTATGGCATGCAATCTTCTCATCTATTATTAGTTTTGAAAGTAGAAGCTTTGTGGCACATGTTACATCTTCTCTCATAAATCATCCTCCATGTGCTTCTACCTGCGTTGATCTTATCTCCTTTTACCCAAGGCCTGTAAAACACCTACAGATCTTTAGACCAGGAACCTGAGAGAAGTGGAAAATGTAATTTATTGCTGAGATAATACTGTTGAAAAATGGATCCTTCTGGTTATCTAATAACATCATTAATGGAAAAGGAAAGGTCCTTGAAATTCTGAGAAACAATAGTGCTGAAAGATTCCACGCTGAAACATAAAAAACCTCCACAAGTACTACTTAATTTTTAAATCATATTTCCTACAAATTAAACGATGAGGTTCGCAATAGCAATAATTACCTATTAAGCATTCTTCATCAGTCTCTGAACTCATTTTCTTCAATCATTACTTGAGTGAAAAAAAAACCTTTAATGGATCATTTATGCTTAAATTAATCTGTGGTTTTCCCAGAGTACCTTCTTTGTTCATCTCCAGCTTTAATTACTGAAAAACATTTTCTTTTATAGAAATATGTGGCAAAATAGATGCATCCTTCACAGTCATCCTGTTTCAGGAAGTTTGGTGACTGCTGTATTAGTGACATCATAGACGGTAAAGTTAATTTTAAGATCTATTTCACCTGCAAAACCTGGCACACAACATGAGCGAATGCTAGTGTGTAGAAGAGTTCTGTGAGAGTTTTAGGGGACACAAACCATTCTCTAAGGCAGCAGAGATTCTCTCAACTGCTGGTGCAATCTATTGGAAAGGCTGTATTTTGTGTGGAGAGTAGTGATAGCCTGAGACCCATGAAGGCTGATCAGCAAAAAGGTTTTACTTGCCTGATTGATGTATAACTAGTTTCTACTTACACAGAGGGAAAGCTCTTTGGTGTCAAAACTCACTCTGTAGTAGAAGCTACAACTTTGCAAAGTCATATGACAAGAGTTCCTCTGTTACATTTTTTTTTGTAATCACTAAGACTATTGTTTTTTTCAGAGTAATCTGATGTAATTTTTTCTTTACGCTGTTTGTTCTACTCTGTCAAAATGGTGATGTACATGTGCTTCTCAAAAATATAATTAAAAGCTGCAAAAAGCCTGTCTTCTAAAAGTTATGTGACCAGAAAAAATTTGGCCCTTTAATGAAAGAATACGAATTCTCTTTATACAGGAAAGGAAGAAAAAGGAAATACCATTTAAGAAAAAAAAAAAATCATCTGCATGGCAACTGTAATGTGAAAATGAGGTCTTCAAGTCTGAAAAATAATTTTATGCTTCAATCAATGAAACAAAGAGATTTGCCCAGTACGTCTGCAATGCATTTGGAGTTAACCAATGTAACAGTAAAATAAGAATGTCCTTGTTGTTTGCCTAGTTGAGAAAACATCTAAATGCTCTGATTTTTTTATTGAATTTTAATACTGGAAGGATTGCTGCTTCTTTGATTTATTTTTTTGGGGGTTTTTTTTTTGGCAGAAATAGCAACTGTGGTTAATGATCATCTTGGTTTTTACTTTTTTCTAATAACATGTCATTTAAAAGAAGCAGAGAGGAATCTGAGAGTAGTGCATACAGAAGCATAAACTAAATACTGCTGCTTCTGACAGATTGATGCTTTTGCTTGTACATTAATGGAAAAATCTGTCTGTTTAAAGAAAAGTTCAACAAGTTCAAATTTTAGATCTAGACGTGAATTAAAAGCTCTTAAATCTAGATTTTCTTCTTAGACCAAGTCCAATAGCATATAGTTGAAGCCTGTAGTACTCTAAAAACACACACATATATACGTCCATATATATATACTGAATAGTTCCTTCAAATGTATTTATATGCCTAATTCCCTTTCATTTGTGACTGGACAGGTCATGATGATCAGCAGGAATCATTAGATAGTGGATAAACGCTTTTCAATTCTGACTGGAATAATTCTGGAGAACATTTAAGTCAGAAAGTTCTTAAATAGTTCAGGATGAGGTGGCAGTCAATCACAGTCATAATTTTGGAAGCAGGTACTTCAATTAAAGCCTTGGGCTTTTTACCTAGCTCTAGCCCTGCTGGACTCCTATGCATTTTTTCTGTGTCTAGCAGTTTCAATACAAACTCATAACCCAAATATCCATGGCTCCTCAGGAGCAGACATGAAATGTGTCAGAAATATGCACCAGATCAAATAATTGCTTCTAGTCGAGCTCTCTCATTCACTGGAGTCATTACTGGTCATGACTTTTGAATTTGCTGGCAGCTCAGGTCTCAATTACTCAGTGAAAGGTACAAGTGCTCAGTGTACCTGAAAAATCTCAGGATAGGAAAATCCAAAAGCAGAGACACCCTGAATAAAGTAGACCCCTAGAATATTTGGCAGCAAGCAAAATGAATGAGACATTTGCAAAAACGACCGGTAGATCTAGATAGAACCTGTACCTGTGTCAGAAATGCAAATTATGTGTGCAAATCAAACTGAGTTAAATAGTGTGTTTAACTCATTATGTCAACTTTTATATCTCTCATAGTTACAGTGATTCAAGGAATATATTACAGGTTTCTTGAACAAATGGAGCCTGCCCACACTAAATGAGTCAGATAAAAATCAATTACATTGTGGATTTTTAACTGTGGAAATAATCAATGTCATCATTGTTCCCTTCCTAGCAATAAAATATTGGTCTCAGTCAACCAGTCTTTTTAAGTTGCTTTGTGCAAAACATTTTAATTTTTTTTAATATTGTTTTGTGGCCCTTTGAAAATGGAAAGCCATTTGTTATCAAGGCCAAATATTAACAGGACCTTTTTTTTTTAACACTGATAAGCACTCTTCAGTGTAGTAGTTAATTTATGTTCATATAGAATGTCAAAGGAGCGGACTTTAAATTTTATCATAGTCTATAATGTTTTAGACTCAGATTGCTCAATTTATTTATACTGGCATAGTCATCCTGGAGTCTTTTACTCTCAGCAATGGAATAGGAGATAGAGACAAAGTGGGCTAGTATGAGATACTACTGTAAGTTTTTATCCATTAGTTTTACTAGGGAGAATAGGAGGGGTATCATATGCCAAACCTTCAACAATGTTACATCTACTAGGAATGTCATCCTGTTACAGGATTTATAGGAGCTGGAATAAGAGATTAATAAAAACTAGAGTTGATACATTTGTATGCATTATTTATTTTCAGTGTATGTTAAGTCCATATTGTCTCTAAACAAATACAATGATGTGATCCTTTTTATATCATCAGGTTTTATTAATTCCCATTATTTTCTCCAGCTTATTCCTCAAGGACTCATATATATCAACATGCACTGAAAACAGATGTTGATATTCCTGTGAGTGTTGTTTACACCTCCAACTTTCATTGGATTCCCTGAATTCCAGATGGCAGATAGTCATTCTATTCTATGTGTAAGATTAAAATAGTTTCAAATCTGCATATCTGTCTATGCTTTGCAATTTTTATTCCATTGTCTAGACCAACTCTGTTCTGTCCTTTTCACCTTTTGCAATCTTCTATCTTTGCAGTTTGTTGTCGTCTGAGAATAGAGAAAGGAATCCCTCCTTCAGCCACTGCTTAGACTATTTTGCTCTTTATATGACTTGCTTATCAGAGATAGTAAATTTTATAATTATTTATTTGTTTTATTAGTACTTTATCTAGGTCTCTCAAAGTGCATACAATCATACTTTAAATTACAGTAAGAAATAGAGTGTCTGCTACCAGATTTTTCAGAACTTCCAAGTTGTTAAGAACTGTAAGGACTGGCAGCATGAATAAGTCTTAGAAGATCTGGACTCCTCAGATCTGCACTATTCTAATCACAGTCATTACTAAGCTAAGCCTTATATAAGCATTTCCTTTTCAATACCTCCATTTCTCACTTTTTATCTATGTTATTTAATATACTGCATGCTCTCCCAAAATGGTATATTCTCTGTATTCTCACACTAACTTTTTAAAATTAGTAAAATTATTCTTCATTTATACTCTATAAATAAGACCAGACATGTGATATTGTAAATTATTTATTTAGTGTCATTATATTCATGACACTTTGTATAACAAATCAAGTCCCATGTCAAAATTCTGCTGCTTTATCTAGGCCTCATCTGGAATAAGTCCATGAAAATCTATAATTAAAATAACATAGATCAGTAATAACTTTAAACAGTTTAGTCATGGTAAATAAGTTTAGATGTATAGCATTTGGTCCATGAGCTTGGCTTCAAAAATGCATACTTCAAATTTGGCAGAGCAAAGGAAGCAGGAGAGAACAGGAATCGCCTTCCTCCACACACACTCCCCATCCTCAGTTCTCACGTTTATATGCAAATGTTCCATTTATTTCTGCAGATGAAAACACTTCTGCTCTCAAGCTGCAAAATCAGAAGAAAATGTGTTTAAATTACAAAATGGAAATTCATTGTGGCATCCTCATTACAGCAGACAATACTCAAGCTGATGTAGTGGCAGAGGATTCCATCTGAAGAGGAGGCAACAGGCACACTGAATACTCACCATGCTCATCACCTAGAAAGAGCTGAGCATTCTGAGGATCATCCATGACCCATCCTGCAAAGAGAACAAACACAGTACTGACAATGGAATTTTGTAGAAGAGAACCACCTACACATGCCTGGAAAAAGGAGATGTGAAATTACAGAGATTTCGATAAATCTAGAAGATCTTAGAATCCACATCTCTGCCAGGTCTGAATCAGGCTTCCAGACATGGATAACTTGAGAAAAATGCTTGCCTTTAGAAACACATTCATGTTAAGATAATTTGGTGTGCTGATCACAAGCTCATGTCCTTGTGCTACAAAACAATAGTACACTGTCTGGCCAAGACAGTAATGTTCTCTCTACACTTTCTGGCCTCATCTTGGTGGTATTTCACTTGCAAAATTTATCCTGTGTTAGCTAAGTCATGCAGCAGTCATATATTCTGCTATATGACTGCTCGGCCCCATGAAGCATATGAGAAGAAAAGGATCAGAAAAAGTCAAAAGTCTTTTTAGATTGTTCTTATAATCACCTGTTCTGTGATGGTGCTAGGATAGATAGAGTCAAAAATGCACTTTAGTGTTTACTTGCTTAAGGTACCAAATGCTGCCTCATAAAGAGGGGAATTGATAAAACCTGTGTAATAAAACAAGACTTCCACTAGTGCTTTCCATCTAATGATCATCAAACAGTTTACAAACAGGAATGGAGTTGTTTCATTTGTGGGTAATAATATACCCATTTTACAGACTGAAAAGTCCAGCCATAGGAACGTGCTTTGGTTGATAACAGGAACTTTACCTAGTGCTTCACTACAGATTCTGTAAGATGAATGAAGAGGCACTCCAAACTCTGCCTGCACCCTACCGATTAACGGGGTCCTGCCTGTCTAACTAGGAAATCACAACTGCATTATCCTTCCTGTACTGCAAGGTCAAAAAGGCACTCCAGTGCAGAAGAGATGAAGAAAGTACTGCCTTGCAAGGGTTACCCAAGCATTTCAGGTTATTAACTGACCGTGTGACCTCGTGCTGAGAAAAATGGAAGCTGTGCAGGCCATAGTAGCTGCCCAATGGCCATGGGCAAGGTAGGGCCGGGCCGGAGGCACTGGGGCTGAGATCAGTGAGAGCAAGCAGTGGGCTGAGAGATGCTGCACCTTCGCTTCTTTCATGTACCTTTTTTTGTGCGTGTGTCATTTTCAAAGAGCAATTGGGGGTGATGTCAAATTTTATGAATATAAAAGTGAAAATCTGAAGAACATCTCTTCAAGGTGCAGAGGAAGACTGTTCGATGACACCAGTTTACTTCAGTTCACAGGTTAGGAAAAAGTTGAAAATATCTATTACTTTTTAAATTACTCTTCATTTTACAACCAGCGCATGCTTGGCACAGGTCCCACTCCCGGAGGCTGCGCGCTCAGCGCCAGGCCAGCCCGCTCTCAGCCGCCATGTCGCCGCATCGACCACGCCCCAGCCAGACATCCGCCGCTACTCGAACATGGCGGCACCGGGGAGCCGCCCCGCAGCAATTCCTGCTCCTGGCGCCGTGTCGTTCCCCCGCCCCCCCCAGTGTAGTCTCTCCCTCGGTAGCTGCCCGACCGCAGTTCCTAACAACGGCCTTGCTCGGGCCGACCTCCCCCCGGCGCTACCGCTGCTGTCTCCCCGGCGGTTCTGCTCCCTCCCGCGGCCAGGCACCGCCCCCGGCGGGGGTGGTGCCGCCCCCGGCCTAGGCGGCGGTACGCGGCAGCAGGCGTACGGCGTGTGGGAGCTATGGCAGCGGAGGGAGACGTGTTCTTGAGAGCCCAAGGCAGGACCCTGACCGCCTTCCGCGAAGGTACGCGCCGAGGCAGGAGCGGCAGGCGGAACCTCGGCTAGGGTTGCGGGTGCCGGCGAGCCCTCTTCTCCGCCGCGCAGGCGGGGGGGGAGGGGCCTGTGCGCAGGGGCTGCTCGGGGCCTCGCAGGTGGAGGAGTGCTTGCTCCTGGGGATGGGGAGACGCAGGGCAGGTGCTGGGAGGTACGGGAGCAGCGCTCTGGGCCGTCTGCCGGCGCCAGAAAGGCCGCAATAGGGAGCGCGCTGCTCGGGGGAGCGGGCGGCGCTCTGCGCGCTGCTGTTGGGCGGCGAGGGGTCGGCGGAACACGGAGCGGTGGCAGCCCCGCTGCTCCCGTGCTGTGCCGGTGCGCGCTTGGAGCCTCCGAAATTTGTTTCCCCTTTAGCTGGACAGCAAAGGCGTTGAAGAGTTTGCCCGCGCGGTCCTGCTCGCCGCCAGCCCGCAGCTCGCGTGGCTCCGGCTCCCATGAAAATACCATCAGTGCCCAGCACCAGATTCGTTTTAAAATTGCCACCGCTGCTAACCCTGCTGTATCTAGCCTGTGAAACTGTTGGAGCCAGGACTGCGCTGTCGTGTTTATGCCTATAGGGTGACACAGCAAGTTACAGGGAGCTCGTTACGTTACTGAAATGAGCGGCAGGTGCACCACGATGGATGCAACTTCGTAAAGTCCCGGTTTCTCCACGGTGCTTAAGCCTCTCTCGGGGTGGAGGTCAGCAGCTAGTTCCTCCCAGAGCACTTCCGTGCTGTGCAGGGACAGCACTGTTACCCTCCTCAGCTGGTAGTACCCGTGGATAAGTCAGCTCCATTGGAGATAGCCTTCTAGAATCGCCTCTTCACAGGTGAACGAGGTAACGAGGCCCCTGCCAAGCCAAAGATGGCAGCCACCTGCTGACTGCTGGGTCTTGTCTGAGCCACCAGGGCAGCGTGGTGAACATCGGGGTTTGTCTCACCCGTTTGTACAATTGTTTCAAAGACGGAAGCTCTGCGGTGTGCCTAGATTTTTCAGGTCTGTGTTAAGGAATCTTCTCTTAATGTTTGGAAGGTATTTTATTTCCTTTTATTTGTTTATAAATTACAAATTGTATTGGTTTGGGGACGTGGGCAAGGCTATTCAATACCAAGAACTTTGTGGTATTTTCTTGGGTTTCATTGGAAATATTTGGCTTTTCTTGTTTCCAAATAAAGAAAAAAATCACCAACAGAGCATGTGTAGTATATGTATATAGTCTGGCAACCTATTAATTGCAGATGGTGTGGTTGGTTTGGAACAGAATGCCTAACGTTTATTGAGGGGACAGATGGCAGACAAGCCATCTAGTTCTATCAACTGTGTAGTGAAATTGTAACAAAAGTAGTGTTCAGTGACAGGGTAAAATTTCTGAAGAAAAGCTTTATCTAAATACTTCTTGAAAATTGCCTTAAACAAGAAAGAAAAACCGTGGTTTGGGTAGCTGTTTTCTGGGTGTTTCTTTCTCTTGAAGTGCCCTTGTTTGGTATTCTTTAAATGTCCATTAAAACTTTTCCTTACTGACTGGTTGTTCCTCACCTTGTCCAGGACTTTTTCGGCTGTTGTAGTCCAGCTGCCATCTTCAGGTACAATGTTTCTTTGTGAATAATTTACTTGCCTCTTTCTTAAAAGGCTAATGTTTAACACAACCTTTTAACTAAATGATTGAAGCAAAACAGAACCAAGGGCTGCTAAAACTGAGGCAAAGCTTCTCACAGTTGTGGCAAATCCGTTTCTGGTGTTTTGTTTCCTCACTGTTTAGGTTTCAGTCCTGTTAAACCAGTAGCTGCACAAAACATTTACCACTGCTGGCTGTTCTGTTTCTTTTAAAATTTGAGACTCACCATTGAAAAGTTAATTTTCTTTTCTTCTTCTTTTTTTTTTTTTTTAATTACCCTTACTTCACAATCACTCTTCCACACCCTATCTGCTAATTACTCTTTGTTCAGCCTGCTTTCACATAATATGGAAGTTACACCAGTAACCTGCTGTAATCTGCACTTGATGTGTGACGTGTGAGTCCGAAGTTGAAGGTTAGGGATCTAAATTATCCATGTAATCAGTGAAGTGTAGTAGGAAACAGTGCATAAATACACTATTTTATTGGCAAGAGACCTCTGTATGCTTTGGCTTTACCTTTTTAATAAATTCTCTGGGGTTTGTACCCCTGTAAAATTATGCTTCAGGTGTCTACTACTTTTATTAGTATTTTAGTGGAGAAACAGGACCTTATGTTTGGGTAGTTCTGTCTTTGTCACTTCTCCCCAAAAGTTGTGTTTTGATGTTAGGTTGGTTTGGTTTGTTTTAGATTGGGGGTTGTTTTGGTTTTTGTTTGGGGTTTTTTTTTCTATGTCAGTAGCATGTTATGTAAAGAATTTGTGTGAAAGCAGGAAAAACACTTTTTTTTTTTCAAGTAACTAAACAAGTAATAGTACCATCAGCTTAACTGTTTGCAAGTGTCTCTCTTTTGAACCTGTCTTTTGTTATTTTTTACTGATGCTTCCAAAACCTTTATCTGAAAGAGGTGGGTAACTAGCATTGCATGCTCACATTCTCAGTTCCACATGTGATTTTTTTTTTGTTCCTCTGTCACGCCTACCTTGCCAATCTTTTGCAAACTCTTTATTCAGTTGTTTCTCACATCTTTTAGTTTGTTCTGTTCCTTTCCTACCTGTGTTTTCTCCCATTACTGAAGGTAAAGGTGACTTTCCTACGTAGCACTTGCTAGAACTGCTGTTGTTTATGTGAAGTTGGTGGTGTTTTTCTCATGTGCGTTATCCTGCACTTTTCAACACTGATGTTTATCTGCTTTCTTGAACAGTCACTGCACAATGAAGTCTCTCCTCAGTTCTTCACAACTAGGCCTTATACTGCCAAATGGCTGAGTTTGGGCAAACTTCACTTCCTTGCTATTCAGTTGCTGTTCCAGATTATTTTGAATTTGTTGAATGGTATAGGTCCTAGTACTACTTTCCTTTTTTCTTTCTTTTTTTTTTTATGCGTGCAAGAACTTTCATATTTCAAGAGAGCTTGGCTTCCTTCAGAGTCTTTGGTGAGCAACTGTCAGATACCTCTTGGAGACAGTATTAGGTGGATTTCCCTTGTCCATGTAAAAGTTAAGTACTCTTTCTGAAGAATCAGTAAGTGTGGTAGTTACTCTCTTTGTTACAGCGTGCATTAACTTGCCTGTACAGCTGCCAGTTTTGCACTTGGTAGTTACCAAATTTCTCAGGAAACCCTTTAAAAAATGTAGGTGTGGTACTGGCCATCTTCCTGCTCCTATGGTGCAAAGGTAGTTTTAAGCAACAGGTAACTGCCTACGGGTTAGCTGTTTTGTGATTTGGAGTTCTTCTAGGGGTGCTGCCTAATCTGAGTGGTTTGTTATTGTTTGCATCTGTTTCTTAAATCGTTTACTGGTATTTTGATGTGAGACAGATCTGATGCACTGTCTGTGAGGAAAAATTCTGGCATTAGGTATGTGCAAGTTCATTCACAATAAATGTGGATACAAAGATTACATTGTTTTTCTTCTCTGCCTTTATCCTTGTGTGAGTCTTGCAAGACTGGAACATCTGTTAGCCTTACTGAGTGTCTTGCAAGCTACCCACTCGGATTCCTCTAAAAGGGGCTTTATTAGTTTTCAGATTTATGCTATTTCCAGTTCTTCTTCACCTTTTTTAGCTTGACTTTTTGAACTTCTGTATCTAACCTGTCATCCTGAAGGATGCTGTTATCCTGAAGGATGCTGCCCTGCTCTTACTGATGTCTTTATGGCTGTTGTTTATGTTGTTTACTTGGTCTGGATTCTTTTTGGTCTTTCTGAAGTGCTTAGTAAATACTGTGCATGTGGCCTAAGCCTCTGGGATAGTGTCTTTAAATAAGTTTTCATGTTGTGTTCAAGGATTTTTGCACCTTTAAAAAGCATCATAATTACATATAATTCACCTTCCTTTGAATTGAAATACATCAGCAGTTGATTTCTTTTTTTTTTTTTCCTTGCTTTCACATGTGTTGGATCTTGGCACGTTATGATTACTGTTCTAGAGCTCTTCAACAGGAATATTTTTTGAGCACTGATCAGAACTGCTTCCCAACTAGCATATACCAATCCCAGTACCATCTTCCACTCTCGTATGAATTTGGCAAATTGTTACGTGGGTTTTGAGCAACTTTCTGTAACTTTACCTTGTCATTATGCAAGCCACCCCCCTTCACACCTACAGTCCTGGGCTGTAAAGTTTTTGTAATAACTTTACATGTTAAATCTGGGATGAGCATAGAGGCATGATGAGTTTAGCATTTTGTAGCACTCGGTACAAATAAAGTGTATCTGAGGGAGCATTTCCTACCTTGATAGTTAAGTTTAAAAGTACATCTTTTAAAAACAGTAGCACTGCTGAATTTATTTGAGGAACTGTGTTCTGTCACTTTCTCTGCTGACATTATCTTTGTGGTTTAGGCTCACTGTACATAATTTCTACAATATTTACTCTCTTAACATGGTTTATTTTCTTTCTGAAGAATGTATTTTGATACCTGTATTGCAGGATTTCTTTTTTTCCTCCCCTGGTGTGTAAAATTGCACCTGCCATAATAGGTTGCCTCGGTCATTGAGCAGAACCCTCGATAGCTGTATCTGGGTAGCCTTTCAGGTACCCATGGGAAATACAGCTGAAAGGAATGCATATTTCATTAGAGGGCCATATGACAGATTTCTGACACACAGACAATAACGATGGTGGTTTTGAAGTCATAATTATGGATAAGGTTTTAATATTAAGCAATGAATTATTAAGGATTTATTGCTTTTCAAGCTATTCCAGGACTGAAAACAGATTTCTGTAAACTGCAAAATAACTGCAGGGAAAAAATTTTTACCTTCTGTATTGTTTATGATGTATAAATACTGCCTTCACTTAAAAGATTCTATTTTCTTTCCTACTTACAGCTTCTTTAGAAAATGGAGGTTGTGCTTCTTGTCCAATTTTACCTAGGAAAAATTTGCAGAGACACCTCAGGGCAGGGAACCATGTACCTATTTCTGCTATGTTGTGATCTTTCAGAGAGGTGAAATTCCCTTGCCAAACTCCCCGTGAAAAGGAGGGCTTGTTTTCATATTTATTACTACCCATGGTATACTGAGCAAGCACTAGGTGTGTGTCCACATCCATTCTCCTGTGATACAATCGTGTCTATAGAGAGACTGTGGACAGGAGTAACTTTTCATAACTAATTTGTTTCCATTAAACACTCTAGAGCATAAAGGAAGAAGAAAACCAAAGTACTGTTGAAACCAACCAATATTCTTCAAAAAAAATACCACACTAGGGAAATACTGGAGATCCCAGAAGTACATGGCTGTCAGAGGCCAGCTTGCAGTGGTTTATCTGAACAATTTCTATATATGTGTGCTTGTGATCCCTGGAGAGGGGGAAAGAAAATAGAAGAAATTTGGAAAAGCAAAAGGGGAAGAAATAAACTCACAGCAAGAGACTATCTATTGTCCTCTAGAAATGGTGAAGTTTGGCTTAAATCCTAAGTGCTTGAAGTGTCTTTGCGTGTGATCATAATAAATGCCTGAATTGCTGCTGACTGCTTTGGCCCCTCATAAAATTAATGCCTAGATAAAATTAGAAGCTGGCAGTGTTTTTCAGCCTGTGCTACTAAAAATACACTGCACTGATCCTCTCTCTGCACTTTGGCGTGCGTGGGAGCAGAGAGAGTGGGAAGCTATTGAAACTAAGGGATAACATGTTTTGAAGTTGGACTCCTTCCATAGCGATCAACTGTGCAGCTCTTAAGGAGGCCTGGAAACTAAACAGGTTTGGAATAGGAGCTTTGTGTGACTCAATGTGTAAGAGCAGCTTTACAGACGTTATTTGTCCTTCAGAAATGGAAACCATATCTTCATCAGTTGTTTGAGAAATCTGCTGACTTTTGTCTGGTATTTTCATTTTCTTATTGCTGTGGTGAATGCAGGAAGTTACAAACCACCTCTGTGCTCACAGAGAGCTAATTTGCCAGCATTCTCAGCCCCACTCAATTTTACAATGCAAGGGACAGGACATAAAAAATTGTTTATTAATTGAATCATAATCTTCTATTGCTTTACCTGGCATGCAATTTGTCCAATACAACATCACAGCTTCTCTGAAGGCTCAAAAATTGAAACTCCCAGCAAGAAGGATGCCTTTGATGTCATTCCCATAAAAGTCATTGCTTTCCGCGTTTGAAGGGAAGGTAGCAACTGTACATGCTGTTTAATTGACACCTCATGGAGTAACATAACTATGGACCTGGATCATGACTAGATGACCAATGCAAAAACACCTCTTCCCCCTCCCACCACTTGTGCCCGATGCTGTTTGTTACAAACCCTCTGCCAGTCTTTGGCATTCCCCTACCATAGCACAGAATGAGTTCTGGGCACTCTTGTGATTGAGTGCAAGGCCCAAAAAAATGGTTCAAACACTTTTTGTAGAACCTTGTCTGCTTAAGCAGTATATCAGGCACATTTTCACAGCCTACTACTTGAGGGTGCTAACAAGCAGCTGGTGAGGTAAAGTATGAGGGTACGGAAGTTTTGTCTAAACACAGTCCACTGATCAATCATTTCATTGGTAGGCAAAACACTTCTGGATCCATCAATGGTAGTGGAAGATGCTCTTACATTGTTTCTCATTGCCACTTTGTTTGGTCTGTTGAAAGAGCACTTGGGCAGGTATGTTCCTGGAGTTTTAACAAAAACTAGCCAAATTGCACTAGTTACCACACTTTAAATAGCAGCTGGGCTGATGTTATGCCTTGCATAGTGAGGGCAATTAAGAGTTATTTTCTGGATAAGCTGGATTCAGAACAGGCTTAAGAGTTGGTGCAGGTGCAAGTTTACACTGGTGGTATAGTACTAATGCAAGTGTCTTCATTATATTCTGCTTTTATTTATAGTACTTTATAATAATTGAAACGTATTCTTGATAAGCAAAAACTTAGTAAGTCTAAGTTTAAACTGAGTGCTCCTATATTATTTTGTTCCCGTGTGTTCTTTTGTTTTGTGAGGAACAAAATCAGTAAGTACTACACTAAAACAGTATCACTTGATAAGTAATAAGCTAATGGAATTTGGCTTAAGTACTAGGTTTATTTGTTTTAAAATAGGGTTTCTAGTTGGAATGATAACAAGACAAAGGTAGGAAGTATTTGTTCAACCTTACTGTTATTTTTTGTAACTATTTGATATGTTACAAAATACCACAAAAATAGCTGTTGACTGAATTATTTAAGATCAGTTAATTAAACTAACATTTTAAATAAATGTTATTTCTGTAGCTCTGATTCCTGAACCTTTCCTGTTGTCCCTGCTTTGCTTTCTTAATTTTATCTTTTTCTTTCCTACAAGAGAATATAGCATATACCTCTGCATCATTTTCAGTTCCTTTCTCTTTTCACCTCCTATCTCTTTCCTCTTCTCCCCACTCTTCTTCACCTCCACCCCTGCATCTTCTGTTTCTCTTTTCTTCTGCCAGTTCTTGATTCTGTCTGCATACTGAACTTCTTTCAAATTCATCTTACCAGTGTGTGTGTGGCTGCCTCACATGACCATCACTCACCCACTCAAAACAGAGCATCTGTGCACAGTCATGGAAGCATTCAGGTACTTAAAACCTAGATAGCTACTGTACTAGTATGAATATAAGGCAGGAAGAAAAAATTATCCATGAAGCATATATTAGAATAGCCCCTGGTCTGGCTTTGCAACCTGTATCGTATGAACTGTGTATGCTCCCTGACAGTACACTGTCTGCTTGCCAAACTTCTCCCTGTTCAAGCTTTATATATGAAGTTCCTTGTTACCTGGGACCTGGTGTAGCCCTGCTGCCTGTGCCAGCCAGCCTGCTGCAGGGGCTCCAGCTGCCTTGGGCCACCAGACACCATCCCTGGGGCTCTGAAAGGGGAAACAGTCTTTTAAAACAAAGATTAGGTGTCTTTGCTAGGAAGTTCCTGTAAAAATGAAGAGATAAATGTCTCTATACTTTTCTTAGGCTACTATGGTAAAAATGGCTGGATTAAGATTAATTAATATGAAACAAGTGAATTTTGATCAGCATTGATTATCAATATTGTTTACTGTTGCTGGAAGAAGGACAGCTGTTAAAAATGTTCTTCAAAGATTTGAGCTTTTTTCCCATTTAATGAGTTTGAGGAGTGTGCCACTCCTCAAAAACAAGTTTGATTTGGACTTTCCCTCATTTCAGTTCTATTTAGTATAGGTCATAAAGGATTTCTGACACAATCTTTCTTAACTGTTTTTGTCCACTTAAAAAGCTATAAATTGATTTATCTGCAGAAACAATGCCTTTGGAGCATGTAAGCTGTTTTTATAGCAGTCGTATTTTTCCATGGAAGACATAAGAACCTAAATTACTTTGTGTCCTTCAGCTGATTCCATAAGGCTTCTATTGCAAATTCATGGATGGATCCTTTCACTTGAATAAGTTACATAATTGGAAATGTTAATTTCATTCAGAATTAAAAGCTAATGAATGGCTAGAAGTTTGTGTCTATAAAATATATGATTATTATTTAGAACAGATAATGTTAATAGATTATACATATATATTATATGGGTTATATTTGTAGTGATTTGCTGTGTTTTGGGTTTTTTTTGATTCAGGTATAGATTGATGTAGTTGGTGAGGTTTTAACAGATTAAATGCCGTTTAAAAGAAAACTACTACTAACACTAAAGGTAATAAGCCAAATACAGCTGTCAAAACTGAAATACTCAGATTACAAGTGAATGCGTTTAGCTGGAGAAACCACAATGTATTTTAATTCCATCTTAAAGTCATAGAATCATAGAATGGTAGGGATTGGAAGGGACCTCTGGAGATCATTGAGTCCAACCCCCCTGCCAGAGCAGGATCACCCAGGGCAGGCCTCACAAGAACATATTCAGGTGGGTTTTGAAAGTCTCTAGGGAAGGAGACTCCACAACCTCTCTGGGCAGCCTGTTCCAGGGCTCTGTCACCCTCACAGTAAAGTTTTTCCTCATGCTGAGGTGGAACTTTGGGTGTTCTAGTTTGTAACAGTTGCCCCTCATCCTATCATAGGGCACCACTGAAAAGAGACTGGCTGCTTCTACTTGACACCCACCCTGCAGATACTTGTAAGCATTAGTAAGATCTCCTCTCAGTCTTCTCATCTCCAGACTAAACAGCGCCAAGTGTCTCAGCTTTTCCTCATATGAGAGATGTTCCAGTCCCTTCATCATCCTCATAGCCTCCGTTGGACTCTCTCCAGTATTTCCCTGTCTCTCTTGAACTGGGGGGCCCAGAATTGGACACAATAGTCCAGATGTGGTCTCACTAGCGTAGAGCAGAGGGGGAGGAGAACCTCCTCAACCTGCTGGACACATTCTTTTTTATGCACCCCAGGAGTTCACTGGTCTTCTTGGCCACAAGGGCACATTGCTGTCCCATGGAGAACTTGCTGTCCACCAGGACTCCAGGGTCCTTCTCCATGGGGCTGCTTTCCAGCAGGTCAGCCCCGAACCTGTACTGGTGCATGGTGTTATTTCTTATCTTCAGAGGTAAGTCTAGGAAACAGGATGCCTGTTTTTGATTTTACTTTGTAGCCAACTGTTGCTCATTTGCCTAGCATTGACATGATTTTTTTTTTTTCTAAATGGGCTTGTAGTCTTATGTATCACAGTGTTTTTATGGTAATTGTGATACTGTAGTAGCAGAGAAACAAGTATACAAGAAAACTGTAGCAGTATGAATTCTGTTGTACCCTGTCTGCACTGACTACCAGTGGAAGTTGAGTTCTTGCATTTTTACGATAGGTCTGGGGAGCTACTGTGGCATTTCTAAATTAGGCTTTTCATTGTTGCTGCCAACTCTGATGTTGCTGCATGTTGTGTCTGCTGTCCATGGTCCTGTGGGGTTGCTTCTGTTCTAACTCGCAAAGAATGTGCTAAATCTAACTTCTTTCTAAAAGTACAAGAACAAAAAGGATTTAGCTGCTTAATTTAAGTACAGGACTACTGGAATGATGAAATGTGAAATGTGTTGTGTATGTTTTAATTTGTTAATTAAAGAATAATTGGAGTCTTAAAAGAATCAATAGAAATCTAACTTGTGCTATGGTGCAGTCTTATAATTTCCAGGACTATTTGCTGAATCCTTCACATACTTTTCCTCTAATCTGTCTGTAATTACCATGTGATATAATTAGATTAATATATTTTCATTTGTTGCAGCTACACATTAGAGGAAAAATTTGAACTTCTGCCTTTATATTTGTCCTATATGAATGACTACAGAATTCTGTACTTTCATTAAAGTGGCCTCACATTAGGTGAAGAGCAATCAATTCCATGAAGCACGGATGGAAACTTTCATTCTCTTTATCAGTTTCTCTAGTGCTTAATTTTTTTTTTTACCTTTTTCCCCCCCCCCTGTTTTTCTTCTTAGATGATGAGTACCAATGGAGGGGGCCCTTCTACTTCATCCAAGGAGCAGATCCTCAGTTTGGACTGATGAAATCTTGGGCAGTTGGAGACACTGAAAATGGAGATGATGAATGGGGAGAAGAAATCAAATTAACAGAGCAAGCAGTGCAGGCTATTAACAAACTAAACCCTAAACCCAAGTTCTTTGTGTTGTGTGGAGACCTTATCCATGGAATGCCAGGTAATTAAAAGTGTAGAATGGGGATCATAACTCAATTTTCTTTGTTTCAGACTGGTAACAATGCTAGTTTAATTTCCTTAACTTCACAATATTAATTCATAAGATGTGGTATGCTGCTGTTTTGGTGTTTTGGAAAAAAAAGTGTGCTTTTTAGATTATTCTGAAGACATTATTCTGATTTCTTCATCTGACTTCCTGTGTCAATCATTTTATGGGTATACTTTTGCTAGTGGCTTTCTTTTCAGTGGTCCTGGGGAGTTTTCTTTGAAATAAAAGTCCTAAGAATGCCCATAAAAATTATTTCTTCTAAAGAACTTTGAGATGACAAATAGTGACTCTAGCCATGGGGGAAAAATAATGCCAAGAAGAGTATAAAAAATAGATATGGCTTTTTGAGTACCTAAAGTGAGTGAATCTCAGAGAATTCTCTGGCTTTCTAATGCTTATTAAATTCAGCTGGTTCAATATCTAAATTCTTAAAATGCTGAAATTCAGCAAGTTTGAGTTTTAGCATTCTGCCCTGTTGCGGTAGGACTCGGAGATCAGGGTGGGGATCTGTGCCCCATCAGAGGAAGAACAGCAGACCATCTAGAAAGGTGGGGTGCAAAGTTTGGCAGTTATAACTTCAGAACAGATTGGTAATATTTTCTGTTATAAGAAGATAAATACTCGTCTTGAAAGTGAAGGAAAAAGTGGTATTACTAGTTGACAAGTAGTCTGAAAAGCAGATGTAAGTACTGTGTCTTATGTTTCGTAGCCTTGATAAGTAGTAGAGCTGTAGAGAGCCTTGGCTATGTAGCTGACAGCACAACAATCCACCAAATTAGCTTGCAAATACGGAGTCCTGCCTGCTTTGTTCTCCACTCTGCTTGGCACTGCCCTTGGACCTGAAGTGGTGCTTCACAACAAGGTTTTGACCTTTCACTAATTCCTTCAGTGCCCCACAAAGTGTTTTTTAAAACCATAGCTGTCAAATTGACAAGTCAAATTGATTGGTATTATTTACAGGCTACAGACTTTCTTTTGACCGGAACATAATTTTAGTGATAGAGTGGGAAAGTGTAAAAGCCAACAAACAGATTTAAGCTTGATTGAATCTACTGTGTTATCACCTTGGTAGCTTGATAATAACGTCAAGTCTGCCATTATGCAGCTGGTTTATTGGTTTACCTTCTTCCACTAATTTTGGAAGTACTGGTTTAACCTGGAATCATAAAATATTGTCTTCCTGTGAATCATCTGGTCTTCCTATAGCAGAGGTTTAATAAGTATTTCAATTAGAACTTTTAATTTATATAAGTCTTCTAAATATGTTATCTTCAGTAATCTTTATCAGAGAAAGAAAATTCAGGACAAGTAATATGTGTTCTACATCCTATTGAAAAGGATCTTCCAACAATTTAAATAATCCAAGAAGATAAATTAATTTTCTTTCACCTGGATATTTCTCAAAGGGTCATAAAGCAATGCAGAGTTCCAAGTACTTTTGTCTATAATGACTTTAAATAACATTATTCTAAAGGCTTTTCTGTTGATGGAGAGTAAGTGTGAACTACAGAGAGCCAGCATTCTTCTGACTTCCACTGGGTGCTGAATGACTGGATACAATAAGTAACAGTCTGCGATCTTGAGTGTGCCCATTTTTATGTGTTGGGCTTTTTTTTTCCTAGTAATGGATCTCTGTAGTCTTTATTGTCCCATTTATCAGTGTATATCTCAGACTTTGGTGGTATTTTGGATATAAACCTGTCAGGTATTTGCAAAACATTTATCATGTATTCATATTGCTAACAAACATCTAAGAGGAACTGAACAGATTGTACCCTGAGGTCATTTACACTGTGTGGTGTATGTGCTGTGCATTGTATACATATTTGAAGCTGCCTAGTGCAATTTCCAAGAAATGGCAAGAAAGAACAGTTCATTACTCAGTGATATTCAGCATCTTTTCTGGCCTAAATGATTCTGTGATTACCTCACTTGAGCCACCATATTTTAATTCATTTAATAATTTCTTGTTGATTATGTTTATACTTTTCAACCCTCTATTATCATGGAGTTATATAAAGTAGTAAAGGAAATGTACTACTAAAAGGAATTTTAGATTATTCGACTGGAACAATTACTTCAAGACAGCCTTTATTTTTATACAAATGGCTTACTGTGCTGTGAGTTGGTAAACAAATACAATTTAACAATTAAATTGTACATGTAAGTACAATTTTATAGTCACCCATTTTTCTTTCTGTCTAAACTGATGAGAGAGAGATGAAGGTGAATCCCTCTATGGTGCAGATACCTTTGGACTGACACTCTGACTTACCTAGAAGGGCAGGGAAATGTGTGGTAGAGGAAGGCAGACAGAAATGCAGAATCACAAAAGTACTTCATAGAAGACAAATCTAAATCTGTGTGTTTAAAAGAATTTGAAACAGCACTTGAGTTTAAACTGTATGAATGTATATTTTTGAAGTGAAATAATAGGTTTCATAAAGGATTTTTTTCCCTACCTTTTCCACTTGCTTCTGGGATAGAAACTCCTTCAAAACACAAAAAGAGTTAAAGAAAACTTAAAGAAAAGATATTTTAAAGAAAGACAACTCACATCCGGTTTTAAAAATGTTTTATCAATATACTTATTGACAGTTTCTTTGGTTTGGCTTGTTAATAGGTGTTGCTGTATGAGACATTGGCATAAGAAGCCAAGATTTTGGTCTTATAAAGACTTGTTTGCTGCATATTCTTTTATCAGAATAGAAATCCTCTGATATTAGAAATTAAAACTTTCCATATTCTTTGCATTGAAAGTTTTTTGAAAACTTGGAAGTACTGCAGTCACGTTCTCCAGTTTTGTGTCACATTCCATGCTAAACTCTAGGGATTGATTCCTTTCTCTCAGAGAAATGAATTCTTAGATCACTTCTCTTACTCGGGTATTTGTTGGAAATGCTAGTGTATTTCTGCACAAGTTCTGACTCACATAAAACTCAGGAGCCTTTATATTCCACTGTCATGTGACACAAATCTTTCTCCAATAATTCCAGTACTAATACTATGCTTGAGATTTCACCCTTCTTTACATAATCTGTTTGAACAGTTCTAATTTAAAGTGAAGACACAAGGAAATAAAAAGCTGACAGCAATTGATTAAACTCTTAAAAACTCCTCAGCATTTTAAAATCCAAAGAGTAATGCTGAAATTTGCCAGCACTTTTGTCATTTGTTACAACAAAAATGTGAAATTGTAAGAAGTCTTTTGAAAATACTGTATTAATAAAAAAGAGCAAACAGAGACTCTAGGAATTTTCATAGCAAGGAGCTTTTCAGATAATTTTAACATAAGTGTTTGCAGAATTAAGACCACTAGTAATATTCTTTTTCCTGGAGTAATTTAGGTATTTTCCCTGTTCTAGCCAAGGATGTTTAGACCTATGTAATGGATGTCTGTAGTAGAATGGTACTGCAGGAATTTCATACTTCTCCATGGAGGAGTCTCCAAGAATAATTGCTCTGTCAATTCCCTTCTCATGTTAGTTCGATAAAATGAAGGCTTAAAAATTCATTTTTTCAGTAGGCAAAAATCAGAAATTACGTAAGACAAGGTAGTGATTTAACTTTAACGATTGGGAATTTGGCTTGTACACATCTTATTTAATGTCTCAAATTGCCTTTTAAATAACTTGTGTATATCACCTATATTAAACCTTCATTAATGAAGGTGTATCACAGTTACTATTGCAGTATGATTATTGAAAGCTGTGATAAACTGAAGTCCAGATATATTTTACAATCCATTGGCCGAGGTCTATCAAATTCTTTGGATTATACTGTTTTATTATCAATGTCTGTCGATAAAAAAGGGGGGAGGGGGGGGTGTGTGTCACAGATCTTCCTCTCTTCTCCTAATACATGTTATCATGGAGTACTGTGACATTTATGATGTGTTTTAAAGCATGCACTGTAGCCATTTAGCTGAAGCAATGTTGAAGCCTTTTACCAAGGAGATCCAAGAAATTTCAGAATTCCAGCAGCTAGAAATGATGAACAGAATCCTGATCAGCTGGGAAGCAATCAGGCACAGCACTTGGAATCCATTACAGATGTCATTAGAGCAATGAAGTAATCAGTGCCAGTATCTTGGTATTTAGATGCTGATTAAAAGTAGTTTGTACTCTGAATATTATTTTCAGAAGTTTTTCTTGATTACATAGTCAAGAATAGGATATCTATTCCTGGTAACACTAATGTTGTGGTACATAATCAAGAATTTTAAGCAATACCTTATAGTGCAACTGTGTTAATGAAAATAATTTCTATAAACTTGATACTTACACCTAGATACAGCATGATGATGAAAGACTTACGTCTAAAGACATTTGTGAGTATTGTTAGTGCACCATAACCTGGTATGGCAAAAATGGTAATCTGCAAAATGCAAAGTATTGTTAATTGGATAATGTGTTTGTTCTACTGCATTTTCTAAAACTCTGGAAATTTATTTCTAAAAGTGGTTTTTTTCTCATATCAAGTTGGAAATCTCTGCTTTGCTTTATGAAAACTTTCCGGATTGTTCCATTAACCAATACCCTTTGACCTCAACAGTCCAGACAGTTTTTCACCCATCTAGTTCTCTACCCATCTCAACTGCAACATCCTAACTCCACAACCTTTTGATGATTATGGAGAGATGCCTCATGGTGACAGCAGCCAGCTCTTTCAGTACACTTGGATGCATCCCCTCAGGTCCCATGGACTTGCTTGGGCTGAAATTTTTCAGGAGATAATTGGCTGAATCCTGTTCCACTACCAATATTTCCTCCACTCCTTTAACTCTAGAGAGACATTTCAGTGAAGACAGGCACTGAGCACCTGCCACTTGCCTCAATCATCAGCGGGCCTGTATTTTTTATTATGTTATTGCTAAAGTAGTAGTAGAAGCTTTTGCTGCTTGTCATGCCCCTTACTAGTTTCAGCCCTCAGTGAGCTTTGGTTTTCCTGACACCAGCCCTGCATGCCCAGGTACTTTTTCAGTATTCTTCCTTTCAAGTCCATCTTTGCTTCTGTCATCCTTTTTTATTTTTCCGTCGTCCTTTTTTATTTTTCCATCATTAGTCAGGCATATTTAGCCAAGGCATCCTCCTGAGAGTCAGCAACTTCTCCCTGACACCCTCCTCTCCCTACAGTACCAGGAAGGACAATTCTTGTGTTCCGAGGAGCTTGTCTTTGAGAGAGTAGACGTGTCTTCAAACTATTTTGCCTTTCAGAGCTGCCTCCCACAGTATCCTGTATACCAGTTCCCTGAATAAGCCAGTCTGCTGTCCTGAGGTACCAGATCTGTTCATTGCCTTCCTTACTCCCCACAGGATCTTGAATTCCACTTCAGTGGCTGCTATAGTCAGGGCTGCCAAGGAGCAACACATTCTCTAGCACTTCTATGTTTGTGGATATCAGGACTTGAAGAGTGGGCCCTGGTTGGCCCGTCTGTGTAGCGTGCAGGGCCGGACTGCGACAGCACAGCCAATATGGGTGTAATCAGCAGTCACTTTATTCAGTGCACCAGGCCATATTTATCCACGAGACAGCACTGATCAAGCACCCAGGGCACTTCTCATTGGCCCCACACTCAAACCCAGAGTCTGTCCACGCACACTTCAAACACTTTCAATTGGCTGGAGATTCTCTTGGTGTTCTTCCTTCAGCACCCTGGTTTTCTCCTCTTATCCTCCTGTTTTGCCAGGTGCTCTGCTTTTCTCATCCTTAGTCTTATCTCCTCAAGGTTGTGGCAGTGTTGGCTGTTTTTCAGCCTTGCAGGCCTTAGCATAACTACTTCTAGCTAACAACTATTTCTGTACTACTCTTATCAATCCCCACACATCTGTATCAAGAGGTTTTCCCAGCCTTCCTCCTGGATTGGTATCAGATGTCAAGGAGGTTAGTCTCCCATGAAAGCTGGGGTCTGTGATCTATGGGGCTTCCTCAAGTTGCTTATAGAAGAATGAATCAGTTTCTTTGCCCCTGTTGAGTGGTCCGTAGCAAAACCCCACTCTTAGTCGCTGACCTCTCCTTTGATCCTGAGTTACAAGCTTAACCTAGTGTCTGTTCCATAGAATAGCTCCCTCTGTACATTAAGGGCAAAGTCCCCTGCCTTCTTTCTTGCTTATCTTTCCTGTTTCGGTTTAACATGAAGCATTGTTCTTCCTTTTCCATCCCATACCTCAAATAGATCAGTGTCCAGGCAACAGCTTCTGCATTTCAACACTGTTCATTACAACAGCAGAGAATTCAACTGTTTGCAGCCAAGGTCACCCTGCTGAAGCCACAGAGAAACACTGATTTGTGAAGCTGAAAAATCTAGCAGCTGTTTTTATGTGGCTGAATTCCTTTAGAGGGATTTGTTAAACTGCATTTATTTAACTATACTGCTGCTGTCAGTAACTCGATAGACATCAGTTCTAGCCAGAAGAGTCCTTTATGTGATGTAGCTTTAGACAGTGTTTAATTATTTTTCATTAATTGTTCTGCTTACATGGGTGAAAGAACAAGTAAGACAGCAAGTCTCCTGCAAACTTTACTTATCTCTGACTGCAATAAAACATAGCTATTTAGAGACTAAATGAAATGAGGCTGTCTAATAATGTGTATAATAAAAAAAAAAATCTGATAGAACTTGGTGAAGCTTGATATGTTAGCTGTGTGCTAAAGCATCAGTAAGCAAGTAGTGTTTATGCTTGCCATTTTAGATTCATTTGTGTGTACATGTTAATTAGAAGAAATAAAAATCAATAGAATTGAGTATTACAACATCTGAAATGCGCTGTGAATACTTGTACTATTTCCTTTAGTTAAGTGAAGGCATAATCTCTGATATACACATTTCCTGCCCAGGTCATTCAGTGCTATATATCTGCCATTAGCCTTTTCAGTCAATTAAGCAGTGAAATTTTTCTTCTGCCTTTGTTTTATATTATTATATTCCTAAATTACAGGTTTTCAAACTCCTATTTATAACACATTCCTGAAATGTTTCCTTCTGGTGAAGGAACCTTTAGCTCTGCTAAGGTGAGTGGAAACGGCATCTGACAGGTCAGAGGTGTGAGTCTCATGCTCTACTTCAGAATTTCTTTGTTTTGCTGAGAGGTAGGGGAGGAGGACACCCACGTCACTTGCATCTGTTATTTCAGAGGTCTTTTCTCTGAAGAATCCACCTTTTTTCTTTTTCCTTCTTAATATCCCTTTGCAAAGAACAAATCAGTCTAGACAGCTGTGCAAGTGATGGCTGGAGACAAAGCTGCTGTATTTGAAATAAACTGAATTCCGATACAAGAAATCTGTTGTCTGCTCACCTGACATGCCTAGGGAATTAATTATGATGGTACTTCTTCCTTTTTAATTAATCTGCTTATACTTTTATTTCTCTCATTAGCTTCAGAAGCAATTGTTCATTTTGCTTTCTGGTTTGATCACAACAAGATAAGCAGTTGTGCCTATGCATGCTTTCTTATTCATTCCTAAGGTTGGTGTCATGGTGCTTTTTATTTTTTTGCATAGATTTTTATTAATTTTATAGCTGATTAAATTTAAGTGGTCTTTCTCATTTCAGACAGTAATTTTTCTTAGAATAAGAATTATGGTTTTTTTTCACATGCCAATACATTTTTATTTTTTTTTGCATGTGTTCTTCCATTCATGTATTTGCAGAAAAAAACTTTCAAATCTGTAGTATTGTGAATATGGTACACTGCAGTAAAAATGTCTGTCAAGGTTTAGGGCCAAGGCAGTCTGCTAGGCCTATTACACATTCCTTTCATACACCACAGAGACTTTATCCCCTTCTACTCTATGTGAAGGGTCCAGTTGATCAGGACTGGCTTGACTGATGGATCCTCTGTTGACTAACCAGGTGGCTTGTGCTAAATGTTTATCCTAGTTTTTAAAAGTTCAACCCCACATTGCTTTCAGAGTAGTTTTAACAGTCCCTTGTGCTGTTCAATTTTGCTGGAGGCTGGTGCATGACAGGGGATGTGATGCACCCACTCAATACCGTGTTCTTTTGCCCAATTGTCTATGCGACTGTTTTTGAAATGAGTCCCCTTGTCAGACTCAATTCCTTCGGAGTACTGTGTCTTCTGAAGATCTGCTTTTCAAGGCCCAGGAACTGTTTTGCTTGTTTGATTGCAGTGCATGTTTCATAGTCATGGATAAGCTGCACAATAGCATCCATAGTTAAATCCACCGCTTGGTCACGAGCCCACGTGTATATTGCATCTCTTCCCTAATGTCCTGAAGTCTCATGGGCCTACCAAGCAAAAATTACTTCAGCTTTATCTTCCCAGTCTCAGTCTGTTGTCCCTCTCCTCCAGCTGGCTGGAGGCAGGGCCTCTCTTACTCTGAGGGTAGTACCCTCAACTGGCAGCTGAGTTTGGACAGTTCACCAAGTTCACGTGGTTTACCTAGTAAACAGGATGTGCAGTTCACAGGGTGTGCACACAGATGGGGATCGAAGGCAGAACGGACAGAGCCCTCCTTGGACATTGGCCATTGAAGAAGCGAGGAAGACGCTGGAAGAAGAGCCACTGCTTAACCCTCATGCTGCCTCGGCTTTATACCTAATACGACACGTAGGGGATGGAATACCTCCTTGGTCAGTTTAGGGTCACCTGTCCTGTCCCCTCCTCCCCACAGGTGTGACCTTTTACTTTCTGCACCCCCAACGTGGTACAAAAGATCTAGCAGTGACCTTCGTCTGCACACTAATCCTTGGTGCTAACTCTAAACACTGGGTGTTATCACTGCTAGAACCAGACACCGTGAAAACATGCTGCTCACTTCAGAAAGCACAGTTAGAAGAACTGAGCTGAAAAGTAAAATCACTGAGCAGAATTGGGTCTCTTCTCACTCAAACCAGGACAATGGCATAAATAGATTTTATTTTTTTCCCCCAGATATAAACTAGTTACACCTTAATAAACAGAAGGTGATTGGAGAAAACTAAACTGAAGCTGTTGAGTTTTAGCAAAGCTGCCCTAGTCTTCATTGTATGTCAGGAGAAACCTGCTCTAATGGTCCTTAAGAGAAGCAGGTATATAAGGAGGTGTTTTGTAAAATTAAAACTATTACAGTTCTTTTAAAAAATCCCTTTCTCATCTAGAAAGCAAGAGCACGAATGCTGATGTTTGATTTGTCCTTGTTACAAGAATATAAGCAGGTTCAAAATAGTGTCTTAAAATATGGTTCCAGCTTTAAAAATTACTGTTATGATGTCACTTTTACTGTATTTGCTCTTTTTTGCCATTTGAACTGGCTTCTTGATTTTCTAACAGAAACAAGTTTGTGTAGTTTTTTTAACTCCCCTCAGCCTGGCACAGCTGGGGAGGAGGCAGCTCTATTCTACTGTCACCTGCAGTCTCAGCAAAATGGTCAGATAAATACCAATTCCTAAGCCTTTGTCACTGGAGATTTTTAATAGAGTATGAAGTAGAAAAGGCACAGATTGACTTTTTTGAGTGTGAGGTAGAAGCAGTGGCTTTGAAATGTTTATACTGAATCAGGTTATAGGTAAAGATTGTATTTGTTGAATGCAAGGTGTTTTTTTTATAAATATGTCACTGACTGATCAATGGGGATTTTTTTTTTTTTGTAGTATCATCTGAAATAACATGAGCAGTGTTTTAAGTTTTACCTGATTTTCTAACAATAAGGGAGCTTAACCTAAATAAATTCATTACATTCATTTCATTTGCTGTTGTAACCTATCAAAAACTTTGATATGCTTGGTAGGATGGAGCCCAAACCAAAGGGATTCTTGGCTGTTTTCTTCTCCAAATTCTTATGCTGATGTTAATTCATAATGTCTGAGAATTTGGATAAGTAGCACATTATTTGTTGAAAATTTAATAATACCTATTTCAAGGAACATCACTATGGTTGCACAAATAAATATTTTGTACTGGTTATCTGATTCCAGTAAAACTTAATGGAGTATTCAAAATTCGAACTGCTTAGGGTGAAATTTAATTTGCTCTAATCAGCCCAAGAGTAGGGAATGAGGAGGCATACTTCATGCGTGTTCCACAATACATTGCAGTCTCATATTACAATGAACCTACTGGGCTGGCAGAAGCAAAGATTAATCTTCTGTAAATATATACTTATTTGTATTTTAGACCATAATCTCTATTCCAGCCCGCAGTTGAACTATGGAAGCCTGTTGACGTAATAATTATACAATTGTCTCAAAGCATATACTTTTATGATACAAGTACAAATATTAGATTCAGTACTAGTACCGAAAACCTAATACAAGCACTAGATTTTATATGTATATAAACATATGTGGAAGCATAGTTAGATTTTTCTCCATTCTCTAGTAAAAAATGAATCTCTCTTAAGTCCAGTTATAATTTCTTTTCTTGCTTCTTTCTCAACCCAGAAAGTTTTAGTTTAGCTTATTATATTTTCAGCTTTAAGAATTCAGCTCCTATGAACACTTGAAAATGTATACATGGAGTGGACATCCACAGTGAGTTATTTATTTGGCACATTGTACAGTAAATATACTTCTGTGTTAGAATCTTTGTTGCCTTACGTGTTTTCTTGGCGTTGAATGTGTTATTTGTAAAGAGTAACTTGCACAAAGTCATTGCTTTGAATTATGCAGGTGTGGTCAAATGAGATGACTAGAACTGTCTTTCTAGTTTTTAAAAGGCTCATTTCCAGGCTTTTACATCCCTCTGAACTGTAAAGGTTTTTCTTCTTTGGAAGTCAGTGACAGAAGATCCAGCCCACATAACTGTGACTTAATTAATCAAGGTGAACCAAGTCTTTCCCAAACTGCAAACTCTACATAGTCAGTGGAGGGTAATAGGGTTTTAATGGGTAGGAGTTGAGCCAGAGGACCCAGTTTTTGTCTGTGGCTCCGAGTGTTACTACTCTGACCATGGCACATTGCCTGTTTGTGTTACAGACTCCTCTCTGAACACCCCGTACCCAACATGAGTGTGGAACAAAAATACAAACTGACAAAAGATTATGTGGGATAAGAGAGCCAAAAGGATTCTAGGGAAGAAGTGATTTGTCTGAACCATGGACTGTGACTGGTGTTAGCTGCCTTTTCATTCTGCACTTCTGATAGCAAAGATGTCTTTGTAAGGGTTGACAATGCCTTAGACATCAGGAAAAGTGCATGTCTTTTAAAGTAATTGTACCCACTTCTTGCAAGCATTTCTCAGTTTGACAGAAACAATTCCATTGCACTTGTGTTTCAGAGAGTTACTAGTTGTGCTGGAACTACTGCAATGACAAAGTAAATATGGTGAAGTCCTCAAAAAGCTGTGTAATTCTCACAGGTAGTCATTTGAAGAAAGTGTGAAAGATCACAATCTCCTTCTGTCTATTAAAAATGAACAGTTACTGGAAACAAGACTTTCGTACCTTCAGCTTGTTTTTGTTGTTGTAACTGCTGTAACATTGTGGTATTTTTTTTTCCTGCTTGTGATAATTTCATCAGGAGAACAGAGTCAGTGATGGCCTCTGCTTCATGTGACAGCTCTGCATAGCTAGGAGATGAGTAAGAATAAGAGCAGAGTTGTGTTTAAGTGAAGTATAATGCTTATTTTCACAGCAGAAACTGGAACAGTAAGTACCATGAATTATGTCATTAAGTGGGCACCTGTGTGTCTGGCACTCAGAAAAATGTCATTAAATAGAATGTCATGCACCAAAACTCCAGGAGCAGTTGATCCCCCAGTAGGCTTCCTCCTTCACTTTCGGGGTTTTGTCATTGATTTAATATAATAATTACTAGCTAAAATTTTCTTCTTGTTTCAATGCCAAAAGTTATAAATCTGTGGTTTCATGCAGGGAAATTTAGTGTGATCATTTTCATGTCTCAGAACACATTATTACGTGTTTCTCATGTACTGAACCTATCAGTTGCTTACAGCTGCAGACAAATGAGTATTTCAGTTAATGCTTTTCAGTGGAACTAATGAGGTGAGGTTCTTTATAAGTGAGGCTGAGTAGTCAGTTTGTCCAGCAGAGCATGTAGTCATATTTACATTACTTTTAACTGTGTAATAATGTTTTTGCACATCATAGATTTGTTTTCAGGCTATTTGAATATTAGAAATATATATATCTAGAGAAAAGAGAGGAGACGTTTTAGCTATTACAGCACAGACTAAGCCAGAAAAACCTGAACGTGACCATCCTGGGCTTATTAAAATTGATCAGCTTATTCTTGCATGTAATAGTTTGGAATGATGCAGTGTATTGCATAATTTCATGATGGTGGATGCTAGAGAAGAAACTTTTACGTTTAAAACAGGGAAGGGTACGGACTAACAAGAGCACCAGTAAGGCTGAACAGGGCGGCCTGAAAGATCATCTTTTTTCTATGCTAGTGCTCTGACTATTACTGCATTTTTGCAGCATTCTAGGAAATGTGAAGTAGAGAGCAAGGTGTTTTTTTCTAACTGTTAATGAGAGAATCATTGCTTTTATGGGATGGTAACATGTGAAGAGATGAGAAGAGAGTAAGAGTCCAACCATGGCAGTAAAGGGGAGTTGCCCATATTGATGAGATGTCGAAGGTAGGGAAAGAAGGCCACGCAGTGAGGAATGGTGTCTGAGCTTTGGGATGAGAAAGCTTCCTCTGCATCAGTACTCTGAAGGGATACTGGGTTGCATTTGCAAAGGTCAGAGAAAACTGTGTGTCAGTATTTGAGATGTGACAATGTTAGAGCTTCTTTAAACTTTAATGGTAGCACATAAAAATCAGATACAGTAAAGATGTAATTGCAGAAGGAGCCTGTAAGGTACAGTCTGATCTTGGTGATACCATTGTTTGGGGCCTGTGGTGTCTTCCAAGTGACAGGTGCAGCAGTGGGGCTGTTAATCAGTAGGGGTAACCTGAGAGATGCTGAGAGGGATGGTGTAGGAACTTAGCTGTAGCCCTGTTAAGCAGGAGCAAATATGTATGTATGCAAAATGACAGCAGAGATGAAAGGCAATCTTGTTTTGAACAGGAGATGACTGCTGTCCCACGGAGGGAGAGAGGTAGCGGTTAAATTTATTTCAGGGAGGTACCTAGAAAAGTAGCATGCTATTAATATAGCCTTGGACTCCCCTCTTCTATTATCTTGAAAGTTAGGGAATACTACTAGGGAAAGTCTTCTAAATGGCGTGCAAGAGGAATAGAGCAACTGCAGCCAGTCATGGAAACCTTAAAACGGACAAACATCTCAAGTATGGGAAAGTGCCTGAAACAATCAGACTCTTTGATTAAAGCAATTGTGTTTCACTGTAAGGCCCAGGAAAATACACAAATCTGTCTTTTGTCTGTTTATAACAATTATGTGATTGCTTCCAACAAGAATTACTTGTCTTTTGATGTCAGAGTAATGCTCCTGATAAAATAAATTAGAGAAGGAATGGGCCCGTTGTTTTTAGAAATACCATTTTCAATGGTGCTGTTTTGACATTTTAAATTTTGTTTTTATCAGATCTAGTTACTATTTCTATTTGATATTTTGTATAACATTTTGATCTACAATTTACTTCTTACGTGTTGTTCTTTAATAATCAGTTTCTTGATAAATGTTAGGCAGATTGCGGTTGTTTTATCAGATCTTTTCAAGAGTGTTGCTCACATAATCTTATAGTTAAACAATTCTTTTTAACTTTCTTCTTTTTCAAACTGAAGATTTGTGCTTTCCTTTAAAAATGATGCGTTTGCAACTTCTCTAAGCTTGGGACACTTTTAAGACACACTGAAACTGAGTAATTAAGAAATCTGGGAAATTATTGTTCTACATTTTTCCATGTTGTTAAATTGGCTGAAAACATCTTGGATAGCTACTTCCTAAAAGTGCCCCTGCTGGTCCTCAGCCAAATCTGAGCAAAGATGCTGCAGAAACAGAAACCACTGTAACATAGTGCATTGCATCAGTGGGGCTGTAAATAAGGTACTTCGGCTCACTTAGGGCCCCTCTTACCAACCCTTAAAGTCAGGTGTTAGGTCCACTTTTTTTCCCATGTCTATAGGCTTTCCTGTTGCAAACCATGACACAGTACTGTCTGTGTCAAGATCTGCAGAACAGGTAAACGAGGTACTGGATCCTGAGAAAACCCACCCCCAAAAGGAGCTTTAGAAACAGCAGCAACATCAATATCTGGAGTTGAGTTCTGCCCTGGGGCTGGGTCAGCGTGTGCCAGAGGGAGCCCCGAAAACCTGGGGAGAATTGGAAGTTTTCTGAAATGCAGCAACATCACTGATCTGACAGGCTTTTTTTTTTCGCTGTGAATTTAGGACCAATAGCTTTGATCATTTAAAGAATTTGGATTACCTCACAAAAACTTCCACCTCTTGTAAAATGACATGAATTGGGAGATCCAGGCCAGTACCTCTGCCATTCCTGCCATACCCAGTCCCCTCAAAAAGGCTGGCAGACTTCTCCTGCCAAGAGGGAGAAGACTTGGAGTTCTCCTGGCACTGACACAGAAACGCCTGGGGGTATTACCTAATAATACCAATATAACATCCCCCTTTCTCTCTTCTAATTCTTACCAGTGGAAACAATGGGTGCTATTGTTAATTGATTGCTAATTTCTCATTTGGAATACTTCCATGGAAGAAGTTACAATGGTGGTGGAGGTTACTGTAGGTGAAGTGTAACTGTAAGTTGCCTCATGCAAAAATTGCAATCAGCATGCATTGCAAAGAGGTGGTCTCTGATAAACAGTGGTCTGTGATAAACAGTGCTTCGAGTTGGTTTCATAGCTAATGCATTAAAAATACCCAAACCTAACACTTTGTTATGGAGGTGCTCTGTTCTGTGGAATACCAAAGTAAGCTGTAACTATGGATCAGTAGCTAAAGGGTTATTTTTTTTCAGAATATTCTCTGAATTCCACTTCTGCTGACTGAAGCCAGCTTCAGCAAAAATGCTTTAAAAGTGCTTTCTTGAAATGTGTGCTTTCAGTGAGTGAAGGGAGGTTGTCTTGACTTCTTTAAGCAATGCAGGATAGAACTGGAAGTGTTCAGGCAAATAGTGATACAACAGAAAGGTGTAATGCAACAAAGACATTGACATTGCATCTTTATGCTCCTGTTCATATGTTACGCTCAGTTTTTGAAATTTATAGAGTGGGATGCTGCAGAAAATTTTAGGCACCTGCACTAGCAATAGTTCTCACTTTCATGTTTTTCATAAAAGCCAATCTGCCCTTTATGGGCTACTAATTTGTGAAGTTACTTATCTCAGGGCAAGACTGTATTTACAGAAACTAACATAAAGGTAGAATGTTGTAGCCTGGGATTTAAAAATGTCAATGCACATGATGCCAGGATAAACAGAAGAGGAATTAATTCAGTTACATCAACCCTGACACTTCGCAAATTATTTTGTTACATTGCCTCTTGGTATTATATTCTATTTTCACCACAAACCGCTATCTAAGCTAAAGAAATACATGTCATCAAGTAAAAATCTTCTTCATAATAATTGGAATCGTTAAATATTACAATCTCTTCCAGGCTCAAAGCTAGCTAAAGGGGCTATTTTTTTATGCTGTGGCAGTGACTACTGTAGTTTTCTAGTGTTTCTCTTCTTTTCTTTATAATTTGTTTCCTTTTGTTTATCTATTACTTACCTCAGTTAGAAATGTAGAGGGAGGTGGCTTCAGGAGAGCACTGCATAGTGGTGTGGCTCATTGTAGCACAAATAGTACATGCTGCTGTACTGCAACTCATGGTTAGTGAGTACATCCTAGCCCTTCGGCATCACACCCAAAGAGGACAGAGACATTACTCTGCCTTTCCCCACCTTTATCTTCATGGGTTTCTCTTCATTTGAAGTTGTTTGACCTACCAAGAAAAGTTTAAGATACAGTTGTCCTAAAATAATATTTACTTTAGTGTGATTGTGTAGACTAATAGGGCAGAGACCTTGTTTTCCATATTAAGCAATCTGTTTTCTACAATAAAACACTAAATAAGTCTCTCTGTTGTGTGAATGCTGAAAAGCTGCTAGCAGAGGGATTTTCTCTGGTTCTCACAATATTCTGTGAGAATCCTGCCTTTCTCAGCAGTGTTATGAAAAACAGTAGGATGGTTTTTGTAAGCTGGACCAACACCTGGTGTTTTGCTAAGTTCTGTTTATGGTACATTGGATAGATATTTTGAAATAGGTGTTGTAGGACTTCAGCCAATCACCCCAGGAGATGGGTGATCACTGACCAATCGCCCTGTGGGGCTGGGGTATATAAAATGGGGTTATAAATTAGTAAAGTGTCTCCTTCTTCCTCCTCTCCTGGCTCTGTCTTTACTGATTTTGTGTTGCTGCATCTCTTTGCTCCCGGTATAAACAGTGACACTGTTGCTATAGAAATAATATAGCATTAAAGGAGGGAACTAGTGCCCTGTTGTTGACAAATCTAATCTGTTAGTCTCTAGAGCTTGAATTTCACCATTGTGAAGAGGTATACATAATTCAACAGATTATTTCTGTAACTTATGTGTAAATGTCTTCATAGTCTGAAACTGTTCGCTACATTTCCCAAAGTGATAGCATGGACATTAATGTCATGTGATGTGTTTACGTATGTCTTAACAATGCCTTTTCCACACCCCCCTTCCCCATACATTTCCGTATTTATAGTTTGAAATTTCCATTTCTTTGCATAGAAATGTGGGGAGTCACAGGAAAAGCTGCTTTCTCAGCCAGGTTTCCTATTCCATGGACAACAAGTATGGCAGGTTTATTTACATTTTTGTTTTTATTTTTTGAAATCCAGCTTCTCCAAGTAACATGAGATGCCATTTGCCCTGTTTTTTCTAGGATTAATAAGCATATTTTCCATAATTGGAAGGATGGACTAAACTGACCATGGTCCTGGTACATTAATATACCTCACAAACTAATCTGCTGTCCACTAATTTCAAGACTACACTGGGTATCATATGCCTGGCATTTCTCAAGTTACTGAAAGACTGCTACGAGTAACTTTCTACCAGTTCTTGAAAGTGGTACAGCAGTTAAACACAAGAAAGTTGTGGATTTTGACTTTATGCACCATGTAACATTGAAGGAATCCCTCTAAAATTTCTATGTATAATATATATGTGTACTTACAAAAATAGAACACAATTTAAAAGTGCATGAGGACTGATTTGTATAGATTTGTATGCAAATGTACGTGTTACAAATCTGCTTTTAGAGTTCTTGCAAAAATCCTGTTACAAATTCTTGGCTAAAAAATACAGTTGTTATTTGTGAAATGGGCCTGTGTTAGATACATGTTATGTCTCGCAGGACAAACTCCTATTTATAAATGTTCAATATAATTCATTAATAATAAACATCTGTGGCCTCTTATTAAAGATTACTCTTTAGAAAACTTAAGAAAAACCCCTGTCATCATTAGAATAAAATAACTGTCATTTTTAAAAATCCTTTCCACATTTTTTTCAGTGTTCGTAACTTAATTGAGCAATTTGATAAACTCTCCTATACAAAGACATATTTCTGACAACCAGAAGAGTAACGGTCTGGGTATGCATATTAATATAAAAAGAGATGTGGGAAAGACTAGCGAAGTACACAGTTAGCTTTCTTTGAAATTAATTCTGTGGTCGTTATTAAAGCAGACTCATCACATATATGAGTTGCCACGAGACACTAATTATATTTTTTCTGTTTAAAGTAGTTTTTATAATTAAAACCCCCCAACTAACCTTAATTCCTTTGCAATCCATAAAATATAATCTGAAAGTTGACCTGGTTTTTATCCTTGTGTAAAGATATTACACCATCCAAGGTTGCTGCATTTTTTTTGCCACATCATCAGTTCATAGATGATCAGAATCAGCCTGCTAAAGCTTTTGGTGCAAACCACTGACCACCGTATCTCCTACTGCTATGCTGTCTGTTGTTTCCTGTCCAGAGCCTGGCTTAAGGCTGAGTGAAAAGCTTACTGAAAATGGCTGAGTACTTGATAAGGAATGGAAAGAAATGGGAGAGAAAGGGTTGAGTGGACATACAATATTAAAGTGAAGGTGTATTCTAGATCCCTGCCTGTTATCATGATCACATCTAACATAGAATATATTCTTACTGTGCATAGGTTCATAAGCAAAAGCTAACAATGAGGATAGGAAAGAATAGCATAAACAACTAAAATGTGTTGGTTTTTTTCCTATAGGAACTCAATGGAGAAAAGACCAAGAGCAAGACCTAAAGAATGTTCTGAAGAACATTGACCAGGACATACCATTGGTATTTGTCAGTGGAAATCACGATATTGGCAATACTCCAACAAGAGAAACAATAGAAAATTATTGCAAGAACTGGGGAAATGACTACTTCAGCTTTTGGGTTGGAGGTGTTTTCTTTCTTGTGCTGAATTCTCAGTTATACTTTGATTCTTCCAAATGCCCTGAGTTAAAACAAGCCCAGGATGTGTGGCTCAATGAGCAAATGGCTGTTGCTGAAAAACAGAAAAGCAAGCATATAATAGTATTTCAGCACATCCCTCTGTTTCTGAGAAAACCAGATGAAGACCACAGTTATTTCAACCTGGAAAAATCAGTTCGGCAAGAGCTAATGGAAAAGTTTCAAAAAGCAGGTATTTTCTCAGATTTTCCTATTGTTGAATTTTTGTTTCAAATTGTTAATGGCTGTGCTGCCAGACAAAATACACTAACTTAAGCTTACTGCTTAAAAGCCTCATTGTTCCTCATAGGTCAAAATTATCAACTAAATCTAATCACTTGTAAAAAGCATTTTAAAAAAATGTAAAACTTTGAGTGAAAAGTAAGAAACCAAAAGTGAAAAACTCTTTAAAATAAATGACAAGGATTCTGTTTTGAAAATACTGATAGATGCAAGACAACCTGAGCTTTTCTTAAGGAGTGGAAGATCAGGTGTTGCCACAGGAAAAAAATACAGAATTTATGTTTTACATAAAACATGGAAACAGAATTCAGAATTACCTTGGAGGTTGTTTTCTCCCACACTGAGCCAATTTTAAACGAAGAGCACTGCAGATTTATTCAGTGTTAAAGAGTCTTGCTCCGCTAAGATCAATCCTTTGCATATCCATTACAAATAGGGGCCATTTCTGGGATGTGTTCCACCTGCCTTTCATCCCTAAACGAGTATATTGTACCAAATCCCTTAGCTTTTTTTGATGACACTTGAACACCATGCAGCACAGCACACAGTTACTCCTCCACGCTGTTCCTGTTGTTTCCTGACAATTGCGTCACGATAATTGCGTTCAAAATTTTCTGCCGGCCTGCCATCGTTGCATTGGAGTGTCATTTTCTCTGTATCTGTAAGAGAGCACATTATTTGGATTACTGAACAATGCAAATTGTTTATGATGTTGTTCCTAATTTACCATATAATTGTTAAGCCTGGACTCATCCAAAACCAGCCTGGTTTCCAAGCTCTGAATCTCCTGCTGTTTCCAATCAGTGGAGCCAAGAGGGCTCTCCAGGGGACTGGATTTGCAGATTCAAGATATACAAGTGGGGTTTTGTTCCCCATAAGGAGACACACTGAGAATATAATATCTTCCTTAATTTTTGTGCTTGTGTCAATATAGTGGGAAGTATTGCTGTTGAAAACTTAGGCAGCTAAATGACTGCTTACATACTAAAAACACATCCTAGTTCATTGGAGAGCTTGTTAGCAGAAGGACATTGCAATACAGAAAATAAGTATTATTGTGGAAACCAAAGCAGCTCTCTTCTAGAGTTTTCTGTCATCCACGTGGTTTACTAACATTTGGCAACACAGTACTGGGAATATAATTAATCAAGAGGTAAAAGAAATGATGCAAAATATTATCATTGTAATGGTCATGATTGTTACTTTATCCCATTTCTCAGAGGGATATTTCAGATGGATTCTCCTAATGTGTGTCCAGAGGCTTAAGCAAAAGTTGGGTGGGCTTCATGTGATGGAGTAAAAGGAGAATGAGAAGCCAGCAATGCAAAACAACTCTACAGAAGAAACTCGCAAACTCCTTTCTGTGCCAACAGCCCATTTTTATGTTCCCTCCATCATTTCCTGTTGTGTACATTGCTCCCATCCCTAAAAATCCTCCCCAAATGATGTGGTGTTTGGTTCCTTCATCAATACGTTAAAACATTGATCTTTTGCTTGCTGTTTTATAATAAGTAAATGAGTCAATAGGTAACGTTTGCAATCCAATAATCAAACATTTTGCTAATTAGATGAATACAGAAAGCAAGCAGCTCAGTGTAACTTGGAACGTAGAGAAAAATAAGCTCACTCCAAAGTTGGCTCACAGTTTCCTTAGCAACGGGTGCATTCCATTTTCATTTTACTATTCAATTGAAGAACATTCTTTGTAAGGCCACCAAATGTTATCAGTGGATTGCAAACAGGCGATTATCAGGGCAGTACAGATGCACAGATATGCAATGACACCACTTATTTTATGACTGGGCTTTGCCAGAGAATGATCAATTTCAGCATATTGTTAGACATAAAATATTTCTTTCCCTTGTTCACTTCATACATTCTTGGTGAATTAAAATACGAAATATTGCTAATGAAATCCCAATCTACTTAGCTTTTGCTTGTGGGTTTTTTTTTAATTATGACTTGCAGCTTAAGAAGGCTAGCCCCTTATAGCACTTAATTTAGAAATTTGGTAGAACTATTTATTCTAGAAAAAGATAGTAAGTCTGCCTCTTAATGAGTCCACTAGGCTGCTGCTATTCTTCTTGCCTCAGCCTCTCACCAGTCCTTCCTTCCTTTTGCTCTCTCGCTCTCTGATTCAGTGTTTCCAACCACTTTGAAGCTTTGTTGTATAGTTATGAAAAAAATTAGTAGAATGAGTATGTTTAAGGGTTGCTGTGTTTGGTAGTGCAGCATTGTTAGATGGGCATCATACTTCAGTTGTTGATAACCCAGGATCCAATCTGGAACTATCGCAATGTTCATATTTATGCTTTGTTTAGACATATCAAACATAGACCCATAACTTATCTGGTTATACAGGAAAGGAAGGACAGTGTATTAATTTATGTCTTTCCATGAACAAAGAAAATAATATGGATGTGTGTACATAGATACTTAAAGTATGGTGATGCTGCACAGGGTACAAGAGGTAAGCAAGCTCAGAAAATTATTTTAAATTCAGAGTCCAGTTCTTCTGTAGTTATTTTCTTCTAATCACTTACATGTTACATAAAGTTTTGGATTTAAGTATCCTCTCATTACAAGCAGAGATAAAAGACTAGCTGTAGAAGCTACATCTGGTACGAAATATTGAATTACATTTCTCACATTAGAAGTGTCCTTAACAGTTGGGCTAATTAAAGATAAAATCATGTCCTTATGATAAATATTTATGAATTGAAAATCTGGCACTTGTAAATATGTATTACTACTGTGCAAAGTTAAACTATATTTGCAAGCTGCCTGTGTAAGAAATCCTGCTAGCACATTTTTTCTTTAAATGCATTGTAAGAAGTATTGTTCTTGATCAACTCAGTTGAGAATGTAGTTTATAATTTAAGTGAAAATATATTTCTGAAAGCATATTTGTATAACTTCTGAAAGTTTAGCTTCAGTTGTCAAAACTGGGTCTCCTCTATATGCAAAAAGTAAGTACAGAAAACAACTGTGTGCAAGAACTGTGAATGAGCTGACCTGATGTTCTTATCTCTGAGATCTGCTGGAGTCACTCAGCTCCGCTGTGTGAAATGCATATTCAGCTTTTAAGAATTGTATAAATTAATAAATAGGTTTGCTTATAGTTTTATAGGGAAAATAAAGTAGTGATGTAAAAAAATCTGCTCAGCATGTTATGTGTCTTTGAGAAACATAAGTTAGTTTTTCAAATAAGCAGTTTATGTAATAGGAGACACACTTTTTCTTACATACCTCATTCCAGTATAATTTTCTTAGGATGTTGAAGACTTTTTTATTATGGTCAGAAATTCTGGATATTTTTGTTGAACTACAAACTTTTGAAGATATTTTTTGTCCTGAGAAACCATCACTGACACACTGAAATTACTTACATTGCTCAACACAATATAGTAATAAATGTTTCTTAATGGCCTTAATGAACTAAAACATTTAAGCCACTGTCTGAACTTGTTGAAGACCTCTATTGAATAAAACCTAAATTAGTAGCTGGATTTTCACCAACAAAGTTGAGAAAAGAGTGAGATGAAGAGGATGGGTGGCCTATCTAGGTGAGAGATTTTGCTTCCAAGAGAGAATCACTAGATAATGGATATAAAATATAGAAGGAAGTTCCCTGCAGTCTCCAGCATTATTTAATTGCAAAGTTTTAAGTTCATCTAAATGTCTTCAAAGCAATTTTTTAGGTGTGGTTAAAAATAATTAATTTGCACGTATGTGGAAAAATAACCACCTAACTTTATTTAAAGTGATGTATTTTTTCATTATATTTGTGGCTGTAGATACTGTAACTTCTACCACCTTTACTCATTAAGAGTGATACCTACATTCTCTTCAAAATGTTATGACAGGGTAGTATTAAAGGAAGAAGCAGCTTTATGAACAACAGCTGAGAAATATTTGAGCACCAAAAAACATGGAATGCTGAAAGTTGTTGGTTTTAAAATTTACCAGACAACATATGCTATGGTTTTGCGGGTTTTTTTAATGTGTAATCAAAGTTGTCAGGGGAGTAACATTTTCTTCTTCCTGCCATTGAGACCTTGATTTTCATTTTGGCAAATCCCATGCACAGTGCTTGCTTATGTGTCTCTTTGTCAGCACTAAAGTTAATTTAAATACTCTCAGTTTCAATGATGTACATCAGTATCTCTCAGCTTTGAAATTATATATTCATAATACCAGTAGGGTGATCAAATTTTATATCTTCTATATTCATAATACCAGTAGGGTGATCAAATTTTATATCTTCTATGTCACTGTGTAAGAACAGCATTTTCTAAGACTGTTCCCCAGGTATGATAATGTAATCTGGCATGTAGATACATAGACTTTTTTTTTAGAAATTCAGCAACAAGTACATATTACATTTATTTAGTATAGTCTGTAATGACATTAATTAGTAGTTGTTCTTAGATAAAATTTTGAAATCTTAAATTTTTTCTGGTTTATCCACTGGGCTGTGGTTTTGGTTGATAAAAACTTCTTTCAGATCCTTAAAACACTTGGCAAGCTAGGACTGTTTGGGATTTGTTTTGGGACTCTGAGAATGCTTCACTTTCAAATGGAGAAAGTAGCAAAGCCAGGAAATAATTCCACTGAAAGGTCACAAGATGCATTCACAAAAATTAACGTGAAGCGCAGAGTGACCTTCTAAAGAGAGCACCTCTAAGGACTTATTTATACCAGCACTCTAATTAGGTGATCTGGAATCACCCCCTGGCTGTGCCTGTTGCTTTGCCTCTGGTTATATAGGAAAAACAAGTGAGAATGACCCTTCTCTATATAGCTCTATTCAATGTTGCCCTGTATAAAACTACATTTGACATAGATGTACTTTGCAAAGTTATATTGTGTCTCCCACTTATGCAGGCCCCCGACCACCAGTTGCGTCAAGCTCTGGATTCTTTAGTCTACAAAGTAAATTTAAGGAAGAGTTATTCTGCAAGTTTGCAGGATCGTGGTTGCAAACAGTGCGTGGCATATTTTTATTTACATTCTTATAGAGCTATGTGCTGTAAATTCTAACTACTCCTGTTTTATTCACACAACTCCTTTGATGAAGAAGGTAGGCTAACAGAGCTTCCAAAGGTCCACACAAAGCAATTCAGCATTATATGCTATTATTTAAGGTTGACTGAAGAGGTTATGAAATGGAGGGTGTCGCACTTACCAGTGGGTAGCACTTATCAGTGGGACTGTCTCCTTCTACAGGAGCTCTTTTAGTGGGAAATGATTGGGGTTTTTTCTGTTCATAGTGCTGCAACTGATGCTTTCACATCTTTGTTTGCTGCTGTAACACCCGTTTGGCAGATGTGAGCACTCTCAAATTGCAGTGAGATAAAATCAATTCTATTCCACACGAAAGATTTTGTTTACAAAGATTACTAAATATTGTCTTTCTCTTCATAGCACTGGAGTCTTGAAAAAGTGATGTACACTGCTTGCCCAGGGGAGAAAAAAAGGTACAGAAAAAATGTCTGCGGTTAATGTGTGCTCTTGTAGGGAAGCTGAAGGAAGGTAATTTTTGAGTGCAGAATTGTGCTGAGGACAGGTGTTACTGTTGAACTGACCACATTGTTCAGCACTTCAGAAAGCAGCTGTATGCTGCAAGTGAAAGGAAGAAAGAAAACCCAGTTTGTGATTCATACTCAGGTGAAGTGCTCGAGATCAGTTTATCCATGTGAATTTTGCCAGAAAACATTGCCAGAAACATTGCCTTTTAAAAATCAGGTATCTACACATACATGTGTGTTCATGTCCACACACGCACAGCTTTTATAGTAGCATCTCCCTGTGCCTGGATATTCCTTGTTTTGTTCTCTTGCCCATGAAAACTCTGAAAGGATATTGGAATGTTGATAACATTCAGGTTTTTTGCTCAATGTAATTTAATTTCTTTACAGAACTGCTTCTCCACCTATTTGCTTCCATTCTTGGCTCTACTTGCTGCTTCTCTCTAGCTCCTGCAGCTTTGGGACAAATATGTATAGGATCAGCTTTTGCTAGAAATCTATTCTCTTTTTTCTGCCCTTTATTGAGAAAAAGGCTTGGCCAGAAAAATGGTTGGTTTTAGAGAAGCATAGTTCTACTTTAAACCTAATTGTATGATTAAACTTCGAACAGATAGCATAAAAGCAGAGTAACTAGAACAGAATGGTCATCCCTATAGCCCAGTCTTCCGCTTCTCCTATGAGCCAAAGCCTTGCAAAGGGCACCAGATAGCAAGTGCATAATTGTATTTCTTCCAAATACTCTTCCTATACCTAACAGTTTTTCTTTCAAGGACTTACTGTAATGTATTAATGTTTTAAATATAGCGCATAAATATAAATATTTGTATATAAATGTTTTGGCGTGGGAGGTAACCCTGTTGAAGGTAGGTGGTGTGAGGATCAATGTAAATGTATTGGA
>WUAM01000305.1:2645409-2660459 GCA_024336885.1 Actenoides hombroni
AAATATATAATATAAAATGTTTTTTATATATATAAATATTTTAAATATAGCACATATAAATTATAGTTTTGCTCCATTGATTTTTGAAAACTCTCCCCTTCAACAGTGATCTGCAGGAATGAGTTTTGTGTTTCACAGCTATGTGAAGAAATGCCTCCTTTTGTTTTCTTTGAACTTCACCTGTCATCTGTATTGGAAGCCATAAATCTGTAAATGAAACACAGTGAACAGTGATTCATGTCTGCAGTTACTGTAAAAAATAGTTCATTAATCAGCACTTAAAGGGAGAATATCTAGACCATGTGATAAATTTTATTACTCAGTCCAAACCACTTTTTCCCCCCAAATTTTCTCCAGAGCGTATGGGAGGAGAAGCAAGGTCTGGATTGTCCCCATTACATACTTATTATGCCATTCATATTGCACTAATTTAGCTTTCTCCTCTTACAGTCTCATTTGCTTTTGCTGAGAAAAGCATTTATTTAATTGAAAGCACTGTCTAAATCAAGCATGCTACTGATTGCCTATGCTGATTATTCCAGGCATTCTCTTCCTAATTTGGAAAATCTGCTTGCTTTTATTTGGGTTATTTTTATATTGGTAATTTTCTGCCTATATTTTTACACTGTCCATAGCGATGGGTTGAGCAGTTTCCTTTCCAGCTGAGGCTGAGCCAGTTGCTTTTTGGACACAGCAAACCTGCCTCAAAGTGGTTTTTGTACATTAGGAAATAGAGTTGGAAAACAGCTTCTGCATTCAAAGAAACAAGCCAGGAAAGTGAGTGTAACTATAGAAATTGGAGTCAGACATCTCTGGAATTCAAACAAGTTTGAGTCTGAATTCCAGTCCAGTATCATCTGATTGTGTGAGAAAAATTGTTTTCTATGTGCACGTTTCCTTACGAAATTACTTTTAATATTTCAAGATAAATGTGAGTACATTATTTTTCATCCTGTTTTAACCTATTTGGATTTCTGTAATCATTGGAAATAGATTACCTTTGAGATTGTGGCAGAGCCTGTAGTTCTTGAATTAAACTAGAAAGCGTAAAATTTTTCAAGAATTTAGGAAAACAGATGTATTTCACAAAATCTTACTGTTGCATTGTTCTGGAATATACCCGATGTCTAATAAAGCAAACATCATTAGCAGGCAGCTAGTTAAAGATAGCATTTCAATAAAATCGAGACATTTTATAATGACCTAACTACTCCTTAAAGAGAAAGACTGGTCAAACCACTGATTAGAAAAGATGTGGTCAACAGTTGGTCCACGTGGAGAAAGCAAGCTATAGTCCTCTTTCTTTCTTGCCCAAATGGAGTTGAAAACATGCCCAGTCTTCCAAATCTTTGCATTTTTCTACACTACAGAACACAACAGCAGTAGAGTACCAAGTAAGGGAGAAGACTGAGAATTATGAGGCTGCAACTTCACAATAAGCTAAGATGGGGATGTAATCACTCTTTGGGGAATTATCCACCAGACAAAGCTAAAATGCCTTTCTTCTCTTACAATGCAATTATGCTGACCCTTTCCCCTGGTGCTGCAGAACTGTTGTTTAAAGGGTGATAAACTGTAATTTGGGACGAAGATGCTGCACTTCTAAAACTCTGTTAAATAGAATTAGCTTCTGCTAACAGACAAACTGCTTTCTGCATGGTACTCGGTATGTAGTTTCTTTTCATATAAGAAACTGTTTTCTCATCTGATTCTTGTCAGAAGTGCAATCAACAGAGTGCTAACACCACTGGGGTAGCTAAAGTTTTCTTTCAATTTTTTTTAAATTATCAGCAGGCCTGAAAGAAGAGGTGAATATTTCATATAGGACTCAGTTTCTTCCAGAACATTTTTCTGCTCTAGGTTGTTTGGGAACTCAGAAGTGGTGTAAAATAGTCATCATTACAAAGAATCATCTCTTATAAATCAGAGCTACTGCAGTCTGCAAGGATGCGATGGTTGTGTACATGCAGTTGCACCTGAGCCTTGTTAACTTGGTTCTCCTGTTCTGTATCAACCTTTTCCATGAAGCATCCAATGCAAATCTCATATATCTGTTTAAATCTCTTTCTCTATTAGGTCAATGAGTCAGTTTAACAGTACTCGTTACACCAGCTCTGTAAGAAAAGCCCTTTTTAATACAGTGTGCTGTTTTGGTTCACAAAGCTTGAAGAGAGAACCAAGAGAAAAAGAGAAAATGGGAAATGCTGGTAAGAATGGTTGATCTTACCAGAGCTATAAAACTGAGGAAGATGCAAACCAACGATAGTTTGTTGAAGCTGTTGCGATGACTACTTACTTGGTGAGCTGGCTTTAGAAAGCAGACACTGGAAATAAGGGAGGGGGGAAAAGTCTTCAGAGGTGTTTTTGAAATTTGTGTTGAGAAGTGTCTGCAGTAGGAACCATGAATGATGTGAGCATATCATGTTTTTGACTTGGAAGAAGGTATCCAAATTAAAATAGTTTTGTTTGAAAAAGTGAGTTGTGCTTTAAAGATTCTGCTTATGAGTGAATATACAGATAGCATCAACAGTAGCATGCTGAATTGCATGAGCTATTAATTGCCCTCCTCAGCACTTATCTCTTGCCTAGCCAAAGCCATTGTGTAGCCTAGTCTGAAGTGACATGTTGCAGGGTGTGAATTAGCATTAAAAACAAAGTATTTATTAACTACCTTCATGGTCAAGCTAATGAAGAGTCTAAGGCTTATCAACATATGTTTTGGACCTATCCAGATGACTCTTGAACAATCCATGTTTAAGTTGGTGGTTATATCATGAATTATTTATGCTAAATAGGCTGTTTTGGACTCACTGAATTTGTACCAAAATAGGTATTTCATTCTTTAGTAGGAATGCATTATTCTACAGGGAAGAAAGAGTTCTTTGGAAACAGTAAATATTTTTGTCTTTTAGATTCAGCTTTGTCAGATCAGAACTAAAAAGGACTTTCTATGCTTTGTCAGAAGATGTTGGTAAATTGCATAGCAGGAGGACATCTTTGGTTTACTAAATTCAGAACCAATTCCTATATTTAAACCTCCTTTTATAGAGACACCAGAGTTTTTTTCAGATTGATTGATTCTGAAAACTCATGTTTGGTGTGCACACATGAAGCTCATTGGTTTTAGGTGTTTTCATGATCCAAGTACAGTTTTGGAACAGATAAAGCAAGACCTGGTGTCACTGGATGGTGCCCATCCTGAGTCTCTGGCATCTCGTCCTGTTCTGATAGGAAATTAATTCAGCAGTTCAAGGCCTTTTTTTCCCTAGCAGATACTCTGTAACTGTTGTATTGTTGTGCAGCCTGATATCATATGATGATCACAAAGATGGTGAGTGTGTTTTGTTCTGCAGGTTGGTTTTTTTCTTTATAGTAACTATCTGCAAATTTCTTAATTCTGATTTTAACCCCCCTTCCATTTATTTATGTGTTTGTTTGTTTGTTTATAATGAATAATCCGTTAGGTATGAATAATATCTTACAGTAACGGATCCTGGGTTTTTTGGTTAATAGATACTGTGAAACCTCCAGTTGGATCTAAATCCAAATCGCTGTGTCTTCCATAAAAAATGAAATAATGAACGCTCATGAAGGTGCCAGCCTTTGTACATTTATTTACATTTTTTTTTAGTATTTCATTCAGCTTTTATGTCAAAGCTTTTCACAACTGCTATTTCAGAAACCAGGGATTAAAAACAAATCACTCCTCTACCTTGGCAGTATTACTTCAGAAAAACCATCTGAAATGAATAAATTAAATTTGAGTGCATACATCTCTAAGATTCGTTTTATGTGTAAGATCAAAAACAAGAGCAAAGTAAATTGCCTGCCTGTCATCTTAGTATTATTGCATTGACTGGTTCAGATTTCCTTCTTATGCTAACTAACAAAAGTGAGTGGATACTGCAGTCAAATGAACAAAAAAAGTGCTATTGGAGGAAAAACATCAGTCAGACTGTATAAGCCATTAACAACAGAGTTGAGAACCTGCATTCTTCCTAAGGGAATATGCTATCATATGCAAGCATTTTGTTTCCAGGTTCTGCCAATATCCTTCACCATTTAGCCAATCTATGCACTGTTTATAGCTACAGCTGAGCATCAGAGTGAACAACATTCGTAGTTTGGCAAAATAATATTAATCATCAGCTTTCTTGATAATTTAACGAGATGAATATTTTATTTTGAACAAAAATGTCTAATTAGTATAAATAGCTAATTTTACAAATAGGTTTGGGGATTAATTTTTTGGCAATGCTCAGTCTTTTGCAGAAATTTTGAAATAATTTCAAATTAAATGACATTGTGTCATTTTTACCTTGAAACCAGTGATTTCTACTGTTTTCCTTCTTCTGTCTTGCAAGCATAAACAAATTTGTAGCAGCACTATTTACTACTCTGAATGGCCTTTCTGATTGTCTTTACTGGTCAAATTCAGGAAAGATAGGAACTTAGCATCTGCATATATCTATCTTATGCTGGAAGGATAGGTACTTAGCATCAAAATGACTTTTTTTTTACTTTTTTGCCTCATGAGACTAAACAAGCTTTCATTATTTTGTAGTAATAAAAACATTTGATTAACATTTATAAAATATCAAACAAAGAGAGGAAAATAATCCATTTGGTAGCATGAATTTGACCTGATGGAGATTATGACACAGTTCCCATGTGCTGCTGGGCCCAGTCTGGGATTCTCCCAGTGCCTGCTCCAGAGCATCAGTGGTCATGGGACATAATTGGGTTGGATTCAATACTGGTTATTATTATTATTTTCATTATTATTTCACCCTAAACTGTAACAATTATAAAGCCTTAACTGTGAAGTATGTTTGTCCTCGTTATCTGCTGCTGCTTGTCATTTAGGTTTTCTTCTACTCCTGACCAAGCTTGGATGATACTTGCATGCAACCTACCCAGAGATTTTCCATATAGTGTATTGTGGTTGTTTCCTGTGACATAGTAATTTCAAGTTTATATAAGGGAAAAAAAAAACACAACAAACAAACAGTTTTAAGTCACTAAAAATACAGAGAAAATTAGCATAAACTTTCCTTGTTTATACCCCATACTAGGTAAAGATTAATTATCTCATTGCCAAGCCTGACTCCTCTTGAAGGATGTCAACCTTTCCTTTTTTTTGGCTGCTCTCATCTTTCATCCCCTCTTAATAAAACACTACCTCTTGTGCTTATTAGTTATCTTTCATATACCTGTCTCTCTTTAGTCTGTGATAACACCGCACTGTCTTTGAGAAAAGATTATAAATTATCTTATTTATGGCTTTTATTTGTCTTGCCCTTTATGTTTTTTTGTTTGCTTTAGGGTCACTGGCCATGGGTGAACAGGTTTAAACTCTCCTTAGTGAACTTTCTGCATGTGAATTAACAAACACACCTCCACAATCTGTGGCTTTCAACTCCTATTTCAGTAGCATCATTCTTTAGGCAGTTATCTATTGATTATTTTTTTCCTAAATTTAATCATCTTCCTCTAGAATGTTGCTCCTTTCTAGCCAAAGAAGTAGCAAGATGACAAACACACATAAGCATAAAGAAGCCAGTAACAGAGGTAGTGGAAAAAGAATAAAGTTTTTACTAATTATTTATTACTGTTAGAATTATTTGTTGCTGTTTACTAATTATTTGTTTAAAATGCAAGTTCAAGTAAATGGTTTGCTTTTAATTTTATGCTTTATGAACCACTAACAAATAAAAGTAACCATGACACACCTGTAGCTGTACTTGCTATAGAACTTTCTTTACGAGCCAGCAGCTGCATAAGCCTGAGCAAATAACCACAGCAGTATCATGTACTCTGAACACATCTTATACATAGACTGCAACTGCTAACTAAATGCATACTTCTCTTTTTAAACAGGCATTAAGGCTGTATTTTCTGGACATTACCATAGGAATGCTGGAGGGTTCTACAGAGGACTGGAAATGGTGGTTTCATCAGCAATAGGATGTCAGCTGGGAGAAGATACACATGGACTTCGAGTGGTGGTTGTCACAGATGAAGAGGTTGTTCATAGATACTACAGTTTAAATGAACTGAGCAGCCAAGGCATAGAGAAAGAGCTGCTGGATATGCTTGCTAAGCAAAATTAGGCTATGTCAAATGATGATTTTTTTTTTTCCCATATTGAACAAATAGAAACAGTATTGGGAAGTTTCACCAAGATGAAGACAGAGATTTCTGTTTGTGCACCATGCCACAGAACAGCTCTCAATTTGTTATCGTAACTAACAAGAAAGTTGTTGACATGTTTTGCATTTTGAAAATAGGGCCTATGAGAAATGTGGAAGAATAGCACAACTTCTAAGGTTGAAAAAGCATTGAAAAGAACTGTTCTGAGAATTTTTACTTTGCTCCTAGATAAGACCTTCTTATTAGAGAGAAAGTATCAAAGAGTGAGAGTTGTCGTTTGTGGATAACATTTCCCATACTTAATTTTTTTAGGTCTTCAGAGCCAGCAGCAATAGGAGAGCAAACACATTCTGTTCTGCAGTCGCAGCTTGGGTTTCTGTTATATCCTAGTTTAATGAAAAGTCTATAAATGAAGCTTATATAGATGCCATTGACAGAAACTAAACATGGAACAACTATTTTCCTTTTTAAATTCAACCACCGTTAAATTAGCATTTGTTCTTACTGTAGCTTCAGAAGTTGGAATAATTGCATGGGGAGAATATTCTGTACCTAATACTGTTAACAGAAGTCACTTTGTTGATTCCTAGACAAGGGGAGAGCTTTGATTTCCAAAAGCAATTTAAGAGTGCCTTACTGTAATATTATACAATATTGAATGTTGAAAACCTTAAAGAAGTGTATTTTCTTCTTTGGAGTAAGTGTTTAAAAATAAACAATGTAAAAAGAAATCTATGTGTTGTAATCCACCTTTTTTTTTTTTTTTAGCAAGTGTATCTGAATTGTTTATTGTTAAATGCAAAAAAAAATAAATCTCCATGTAATTAACACATACCTGTTTGGATTTTTTTAAATATTTAGTTGAACACATTATAATCCATGCCACAGGTTATCTAGAAAAAGAGACAGCACAGCTTTAGCACCTGAAGAGGGAAGAACACAAACAATACTGGCTGAAAAAGTAATGCATTCTATCAAGTTTTATCTTTACTCCCATACAACATCATTCCCTAGAGGATATTACAGATATTTAAATACGATGAGAGAAATGAAATGCTATGATGAAGATCAGTTTCATTACATTTTAATCACAACAGTTTATCTAGGAGGCTCCTTCAATTTTGATTTGTGGGACTCGTGAGATTCTAAAACTTACCTCTGTAGCATTTTCTTGCACCAGTGAAACAGCTGTAACCACAGATGAACAGGACCAAATGTGGACTACTGTCCCATGATAATAACCTGAGCATAGGTAATGTCTGATTCAGAAGGAAAGAAAATTATTTTGCTTTTATGCTCTGCCTGGTTTTGCTTTCCTGAACATTTTCACAGTCTCATTTTCAAGGGAACATCTGGGAAATGAGAATTAAAATCTAAGGCTAGATTACTTTGAAATAGGTGGCAGATTCACTGAAAGTTAAGCACCCATTACTTTAGATACTGGTTTTCAAAATCTGCATACTTAGATATCGTTTAACACACTGACTATGGGTCTTACATAGCTGGGAGCTATTTAGTAATCACAGCTAGTTAACAATTTCAAGAGACCGATGATGCACAGCGAAGAATAGTCTCTCTATGACTTCAATATTTAAGTCAGTTTACATTGTAAGGCTGAAGAAGTTCAGTGGAGGGACATAAGAGAATCTGAACATGGACTATTCTCTCTGATCTAGAGCAACATTGTAAAACTGAATGGAGGAAATGTTTAAATAGTTGGGCGTTTTAAATATGTCTGTTTATTAAAGGATACAATTTCCACTAAATATATGCAGCTTGGGAGATCAAAGCATAACTTTGGAAGAAAGTCTTTCCACAAGTATGAAAATGCTAATAGTAGTGGTATATAGTCTTCTGAACTTTTCAGAGTTACAGTGTACTAATATACAAATGAAATGTGTATATGAGCATAATTTTTTTTTTAAATTATCTTTTTATTTCCACTTTTTTCAAGTGTCATTGCACCATAAAAAATTATATGTCATTTTGTTCTGAAAACATCACTCAAGTACAAACCTGAAGTTCTATTAAAAAAAAAAAAAAGGCTTCTTTATATCCCATATTCTACCTTTATTTAGTGATTTCTAAGAATGTCTTCTGTTCATGTGTAAAAACATTCAGAGATTTGTCTCCAGTTCGGAATTTTGTTAGAAAATAAAGTTGGTCTTCTTGTCCTATATAGAATTTTGGGAGCTAACAACAGTATTGTGTTATATAGGCTTTTATTTAGATTTCTGCCTTACCTGTTGTGAGGACAAGTAATCACTAAGTAGTGTACTTTCTATTATTGTCTATTGAAGTAGATGGTAAAGTAGAAAAACATAGAGTCTTAAAGACTTGATGAAAAATGTCATTAAGTAACTTCACAGGCTGAAGAAAAATATTTTCCAAGTTTTATATTTGAAACTTTTATTTTGGTTCTCACCTGTCAAGTTTTCAAAAGTAAGAAAAGTAAAACATCAGAGAGAAGCAAGTTGTGTGCATAACTATTTGTAGCCTTGATATTCTGGTGCAGATAACACTAGCTGTAATGAGGGAATGGCCTCTGTAGTACTTAGACTTTTTTGAGCCCATGCCTCATTTCAGGGAATTAAGAATTCCTTGCACTAGCCTGAAATAGGAAGGAGTATCCAGCATTTCATTAGTTGTTCATTTTGCCAGTGCCTTAGATAAGTGTACACTAAATTAGTACACATATTAAACTTCTTCCCATCCTAAATTGTAAGACAGTGGAAAAAATAAATCCGTTTCCCTTGCAATGCATGGTGTTTCAAAGTATGTCTTACTTTGAATGACAACTCAGAACTTCCACTGTTTCTCATTGATATGAAGTGGGTGTGGTCATGTATAACATCCTTATTTATATAATACAATATAATACATGGGAAGGGTTTTTAACATAGTGTGTTGCTGGGCATTACTGTACAAAACAAAGATTTTAAAAAATAAAAGTATACTTTTTTACCAGCATAAATGACAGCTTTTCTTTCATCCCTTTGCTTTGCATAATGAGCCAATTTAGAATTAATACTGATGCTTTAACTAATTTGAAGTGGCAGAGATCCTTGTGGTCACAGGGCCTCATCTTGTTTATATGAAGAAAAATAGTTCATGTTATGTTAAATTATGAAACAATCCACCCACTGGAACATTAATTATCATTTTAAAAAAATCTTTTGATGTTGAGGACATTATTTTTCATCTCCAACAGGGCTGATAATTGTAATTCTCTGTCAGCATATGACTGACTTTAAAGCCAGATGTCACTAGAAGTTCAAACTGCTGATGAAATAGAGAGCAAGTGAGTCCTCGTGCACTTCTGTGGACTCAAGGATCTGGGCAGAGAGAGAAAAGATCAAGTGACCAATCAATTTGGGTTTTCTGCATGCAGGTAAAAGGCTGAGATAACTTCTGATGACTCTTATTAAATATGGAACATTTATATTAGAATGCCAGAGCAACCTGAAAGTAAACAAACATTACATAATTAAGTACAATCTGAGGTGGAGACCTATGAACAGGAGGCAAACTACTAAAAAAAGGTCTTTGAGATCAATCTTGGTTTGCCAGTTTCAGTGTAAGCAACAAATTTAAGAACACCCTTCTTCCAGATCTTTTCAAAAAGGTCATTTATCCTTGACTACACTCTGTGTAGTGCTTGCCTTAAGTTCATTTGCATCCAGCACCTAATCTTGCAGGTTTTAATAGAGGCAATATTCTGACAGGAGTACAGTATTCAGCTTCTGGATATTAGAAGCTCTTGATGTCTTGGTCGAGTTTAATCAAATTTTCTATTGGGAATGGGCAGTAGCTGAAGTCTCTTCCACCATACCCTTTTGGAGACTATGTTCACTCTGCTTCAATGACTTTCTTACCTCAGCACAGCAACTTGTTTTCTGGTGTCTGTTTCTTCTAGACATTATCCTCAAGTAGCTGGTTTTATTCCGCTATGAGAATAAACAACTAGAGATGCATCTAACATAAGCAAATATACAAAGTATTGTAAACTAAACATGTCATTTCTTAAACATGCACAGTTCCTCTGTCTTAAGTACGTCAGAGTGCATGACATATGTACATCATGGTACAAGCCACTGCAGCCTAATACGTCATTTCAGCTAATGTTAATGCTGTGAATAAGCTGCTTTCCTTAATGCTCTCATTAAGCCTTCTTTGCAACTACTATTTGAACACAGCGATTGCTTTAAAGCAAGAGAAATATTTACACATATATTTTTTTACCAGAAAGCTTGCCTGCCAAGCAAACCCTAACACTACATACCTCTAACGCTACAGCTCCATTCACCAAGAAGGCAAGCAGCCACCTGGCAGCTTCCACATCTACCCCATTTAAGTTCGTTCCAACAGCAGCTTGAACAGGCACTGGATGCTGTCAACCTCACACAACCCACGGTAGCCTACCAACAAAGAGGTCTTAAACAATGAAAGATTTGTAGCTTTTTTGGAGATGTTTTTCAGGTTATCTCTTTTAGCAAATAAAATTATACCCTCTTAGTAGGGCACAAGGTCTAATGAATGGTTTGCACCCATTCTAATATCATTCTCCTCAACATAAAGGGGGTTTTATTAGTTGTTTGTTAGTCACCTGAAGATTAGGCAATTGAAAGCTGATAAATGCAGGCACTGTATTCCTGGATATATTTTCACTGGAAGGTGCTCTGCAAAAAATTGGAAAAATAAAACTTAATGGAAGAAAAAGCATTAGACCAGAATATTAAATTAGCCTCCAGTCTAAATGAAATGTGATGCAGCAGGGGGAAGAAGCACAGAACTGAGACAATGGAGACAAACCAAAAGCTTTTCAAGTAATACGAACAACACATTCTCTTAAGAATGACCAACAAAAAAACACCAAACCAACTAACTCACAGCTCAGAGAGCCATTACTCTTTTTTTAATTGACATTTTCATTTGTTTCTCTAGAAGTACTTTCCTCCATTAGCACTTTATCAAATACAGGTAGTTTACTACATTTCTACTAATAAACAGATTTTTCTCCCTCTAGGAGACCCATTAACGTCTTATCTATTTTAAATTATAGCGTTGTTGTGTCACTTCTGGGTAGCCAGCAATTGAAACATCCACCTTCTAAATATATGTCATCTTTCTTGAACATTGTTTAAAAAGTTGTAGTGTTAAAAAATACAATGCGGCCTTTTAAATGAACTGGTAAGGGCATTATCTATCTATATTCAAATCTTTCTCACCTGTTTCCATCTAAAAAGGCACAGAAATACAGGCATGTATCTCAAACTGTTCTATTGAGCCGAGATCAGCAGTGCTACATATGGTAACCTGTCTGCCCAGAATTTTTCTTAGTAGTGTGACAACAGCACACCCGCTACTAAAACAGGGACTGGTCTTTGGATACATGTGAGACAAAGAGAACATTGCCACAGAAGAATGTGGTTCTTCCAGCACACCACAAACACTGAAGCCAAGAGGGTGCTAACAGGACACAGAGTGCAAATACAATGAATCTTCTGTCTTTTATTTTTTTACAAAGTCTGAGTTGAACTTAATCTTACCCTTCCAGTAACTCTAAGTCTTGGGCTGTCATTACTAATGAGGAGGAGATGGGGCCGCCTCTCTTTACTTCAACTGGTGTTCCAGTGTGGTCAATTAGATTGCTATATAAGGAGGTATGTAACTCCAGCAGGTAATTCAATCCTGCAATTGATATATAAAAGCGAGATGGACTGATTGCCCCTGCAGATGCCTCTGCTGACTCCTGGGATAATATAGGTGATTCACATAGTGAGACACAATTGCTAACCTTTACTTAACATGAGGTTAACCCTGGAGGAGGCAATGTCTACTTCTATCCACACCTAGCTTCTTCTCTGCAATGGTGGCAGGACAAGGTGTGGCCTAGAAGCCACTGAGCATTGGAAGAGATTGCACCTGACTTTACTGAATCACCAAAATTATTTTGTTTGCAAGCAGGCTACCTAATACAAATATAGGGACTAGACAAGCTCTTGGTGCCCAGGACAACCCTTTAATAAACAAGAAAAAAAAAAGGTTGCATGCTGATGTTACAGCTGCTTATGACTTGTGAAGATTTGTGGGACAGTGTTTTTTAATCTGTAATTTATGCTTATGCAACTATGAACTTCTTGACTTTAAACCTTAGACATTTTATGTGACTGTAACATTTACTTTAAACTCTTCCTCTAACGATTGCTCCCAGTACTAACCATAGCTTGTATTATCATTCCCAGCACCTGCTGCCCTTCCGGAAATACCTACTTTTGCTAAAGCAATAAAATAAACTCATCATTATACCAGAAACTATAAAATAAACCAAAACACGACAAATTTTAGGCCTACTACAAGTTATAATCTCTCTAAAACAGTGTGACTATTCAAGTTGTTCTGATGATTTGTGATAGGGAAAATAAAATCATGGGAATCTTAAACTGTTCAAAATAAGGGTCATGTTTGTTTGCATCCAACATCCCTGGGCTATCCTGGGTCTATTGAAGGCAAAAGAATGTCCCAAACTTGAGCTTATAGACCAGCTGTGCTCACTTGAAAGAGGCCAAAGTGTCCTTCGACAGTAGGCCTTCTACTTAGAAATACTCTCCTCAGAAACTAACAAAAAGCGTGCTAAGGTATGTGATTTACTTTAAAAATATTGGTTAAGATTCTTACTCTTATTTTTCTCACATTTAAGGTTTTCAATTCTCATTTTGAAACAAAGCCTAAATACACAGTAACGCAAAAGTCTTCCTAGCCATTCAGCCCTGTGCCGTAACAACAGAAAATGCTGTTATGTGCAAAGGGGACAATTAAAGCTGAAAAGCAATCACTGATCTGGTCATGTACAACATGATAATTTAATAAACGTCCAATCACTTATTGACACTGCTATCCTTTATGTCTCTGTAGTTTGAAGAATGTCAGCACTACTACTTGGAATTTGGGATGAGATCACTTCCTCCTTCCCATACACAAAGACGCCTTTTCCCAGATCATCAGCTGTGCAATTTCCAGCTACATCTCTATTCGTAAGAAGCATGCAATAGGAGTAATACACACACACATGTTTGCACAGAAATGTAGAGTATCATGCATTAAACTTATTCCAGGAAGCATAACTTCAATCCAGACACTAATTGAAGGTGATAATGCCTGAGGTTCCTCACTTACAGGCACGCTCTGATTTGTATTTACCAAGATTTCTACTCTCAGAATTCTTTAATTCCAGTGAATCACACTTCATCGAGCTTACCCAACATCTTCTGCCCTCTGTTGGTCCAGCAATTATTTTACACCCCCTTTCCACAGTGGACGTGAAATACAGGTGGGACAGGAAGACTTCCCTACTATAGTCATTCTCTTTGCTGCCTCTTCACTTTTTCCTAGCTGCAGAAAGGAGTCAACATTCCCACCAGGTCTCATTCCAGCCCTCCACCACAGCAAGAGCAGCACAGGAGCAGATAAAAACATCTACTCAGACACTGTCTGTGAAGTTCCTCTGTTTTCTCTTCCTTCAAGCCCTCCCACACCTGTGGACCTATATCATAGTTACACATTAAATCTAAGATAGGATGGGTGAGACTCAGTGCAGTAAAGCTAGGCCAGAAGTCAAGGCCTGAGTTTTCAACCCATGAAGTCACCTTCCATCCAGCAGGATGAGAATTGGAAGATATGCCAAAGAACATAAAGACATGGGGAAGAAATGAAACAGAAATGGGAAGCAACCAGTTAGGTGCTAGTGGCAACCCGCAGACGGAAGTTTGCACCATCCTCTCTTTAGCTGCATGGGATGCTCCTGCACATTATTTGACTAGTTCTCTCCTGACAAGTGGCCCAGTCTGGTCTATGGCATTTGTGAAATATGGATATGCACAGCAACTCAACATTGAGAAATTTTCACTGTTGAGAACAGCATAACTACTAGTTAATACTGCACATTACAAAATACCATACAGGTAGGTTATCCGATCACCCTGATGTTCACTGTGTTCAAACCAGTGTAGACTACCTCCTTACAGCTCCACATACCTTTCAAGTGTGCACATACTTCAGTAAAAAAGCAAGCTGGTCCAAAGCAGTCCTGCTTTGCCTCACACTGTAACATCTATGACTTCTACAAAACTCTACCCAAACTGTTTAATTGTTAGAATGATTTGAGATAAAACTGGAGAGAAGTAATGTAGCACATCAGCTTTATGACCAGTATTGTCATCTTCCCCCCAGTCCTTCTATTTTGACTAAAAAGCATGTTTAGGAATATGATGACTGTAAAATAGTGTAACATTTATCGTTCTAATTGACTTAATTTTACCTCAGTCCCATACAGAAGGTGAAGCATTCATTACCAAAAACAAATTCTATCAGCAGCTAGGGTTGCTGTACTCATTCAGTGCATTCCAGCATATTTTGTTCAGACTGAAGATTTCTACATTCTTGTTCAAGGTGTTTTACAATACAGTATCATCAAAACAAGGGGTAAGGAAGAGTTACCTCTCCTTCATGAAAAATACTCATTTTTATGAGTACACTGCCTACATGAAGCAATGCTTAGAGTTTCAATCACTTTTCAAGAAAGTGAGGAAAATAATCAAAAGAGAAAGAAAGGAGAACACTGTCTGTTACTGTGACCCAATTTGAGAACTGAAATAGGCCAATTACTGTTTCAAAACACCATCCCTTTTCACTGTGTAGCAATTTAACCGAGATAATAAATGCATATTTAAAATTAAATTGATTTAAACCATAAATGCTGTTAATCTTTCCAATAAAAGGACTTTTTTTAATTCCCTTCATTCGGTCAACTGCCACAATAGGCTAACTGAGAAGAAATATTTTGTAAAGTGTATTTCTGAGTCCTGTTTTTAATAGTAGGGTTTTTTTTTTTGCTGTGG
>WUAM01000305.1:2662650-2702867 GCA_024336885.1 Actenoides hombroni
TCTCTATTCCTATAAACCCTCCATGCCTCTTCCATCAGTTTCTCCAAATCTCTTATCTCTGGTTCCTTTAATTTCTGAAGCTTTCGTCTAATGTCTTCTGACGACTGTCCAAGGAATAGTGAGATTAACTGCTGTTTCCCCGTTTCAGACAACGGGTCTAAAGTGGTATATTTACGCATTGCACTTCTCAACCTATCCAAAAATTTGGTAGGATCCTCCTCTTTTCCTTGTTTTATTTCATACAGGCTGGACCAATTTACAGTTCTTGGGATGGCATTTTCAATCCCTATTTTAATCCAATCCCGGTACCTCTGCAGCAACTGGTAGTCACGATCATCGTTAGGGTCCCAGTCTGGATCATCCTGCGGTACATACCTATCTACATTACCCGTCAGGACCCCAGCTGTGATCTGAATCTGTACTTGAGTTCTTGCTGTCTTTAAGATCAATTGCCTCTCTGTCTCAGTGAATGCATCCAAGAGCAAGTTAATATCCTGCCAATCAGGATTCTGGTTTTTCATCATCAGCTCAAAGCGTTTAGCAATGCTCTCGGGATCGTCGCGATATTCTCTCACTTTCTCCTTCCACATGTCCAAGTCACTCATTGTGAAAGGTATTTTAATTCGTGCAGGTCCATTAGGGCCCATAGCCTGTCTTAAGGGGGCTTGTATTACCGGTCCTACTTTACTACGAGTACGAGCGGTGATAGGGGTAAAACCTTTTCCCTCCTCCGCCCCTGACCCCTCGACTTCTTTTCCGTTATTGTGAAGTACCTGAGGGTGCGGGGATAGGAAATCTTCCAATCTCTCCTCCTCCTCCTTCAATTTCTCACACCTTTGCCCAATACTACAAGAAGAACAGCATCTCTCTAATCTACCCCCCTTTTGTTCCTTTTCTATAGCGAGCACGAGGGGATCCTGAGGGGCCAGATTTATACCACAAGCTCTCTGCCATTCTGGATGATTTCGCAAGGTGAAAAACATATCAGCATACATAACTTCATCCCACTTTCCTTCCCTCCTTAAGAATAGCATCAGTTGCAATAGGGTATTATAATTCAAAGTTCCGTTGAGCGGCCATCTTTCCTCGCTACTGAGCTTATATAGCGGCCACCACTGATTACAATATTTAATCAAAGTTTTCTTATTCACACTTCCCCCAGGTCCCCCTCCGACCTCTTTCCAATGACTCAATATACACCCCAAAGGGCTTTTCTTTAAAATTCCCCCACTCTGACTTCCTCCCATCTCAAAACTCACTTGCAACACAAATAAACTTACAGGCGATAAATCTTAACCGAGTAACAGTCCAATAGGTCAAAAACCGAAGTATAACTCACTCACAACACAGCCAAGCTCACAAGCGATAAATCTTAACCAGATAACAGTCCAATAAGTCAGAAACCGAACCCGCCCCTTACCCCGCTGGCGGAGGGGGGTCCCGCGGCGGCCTGGAAGCGGCGGCGGCGGCTGCGCGGGGGCGCGGCGGCTTCCTGGGAGCTACAACTCCGCGGTGGCGCCCGGGCGAGCCGCGCGCCTGCGGAGCGGCGGCGAGCGGGGAGGAAAAGAGGAAATGAGCGGGAGGCGCATTGGAGGGAGGGGGAGGAAGGAGCCGTCGCCGAGGGACCGGGGAGAGCGAGGGACGGAGCTCAACTTCCCCGGCGGGGCAGCGGGCGCGCCGGGGGGGGCGGAGCGCACCGCGCCGCTGCTCCGCGGCGTGCGCAGCGCTGAGCACCGAGCAGGGGCAGCCCGCTCGCTGCCGCCGCCGGCGCTCCCGCCGAGGCGGGCCACTTGGTATCGCCCTGCCCGCCTCCCCGGGCCGCCGCCGCTGCCGCCTTTTCGGCAACGGTCGCCGGCAGTCGCTGGCGGTGGCGGCCGCCATGGGGCTGTGCCTGCCCTGCATGGGGGGCGCCGTCAAGGACGTGGTGGAGACGCCCGACCCGGTGAGTGCGGGGCCGAGGCGGCCGCCGGGCCGAGCTAGGCCGAGCCGAGCCTCGTCTCGTTTCCTTACCTCCCTTCCTTCTTCCGCCCGGTTGTTTGTAAGCGGGTGGTGACGCCCAGCGGCGCCGGGACTGGGGGCGAGTGCCGGGAGCGGCGGCCCTGCCCGCCGGGGCGGGGTGAGATGGGGAGAAAAATGGAGGCCGGGCCGCGGAGTCGGGGTCTCCGCCCTGCGCCGGGGCTCGGCGGCAGCACTCGGTGACGGGCCTCATGGCTGCTGCGGTGCCCTGCCAAGGGGCTCGTCCGTCGGTCCCCGGCCGCCTGACCTCGGAACGGGGGTGAGCTGCCGCAGCCCGGGGCACCCCACAGCCTGACACCCTGTACCTCCCTCTGTTCTGTTAGGTCTCACCCTTGGGCACTTCTGGGGATTTCACGGCAAGGGGGTCATGCCATGATCGAGGCCAAGATGACCCTCATTTTAACCAGAAACAGGAAAAAACTCTGCTTTTCTCTGTAGTGCACAGTGATACTCCTGACAAACCCTCATAGGATGACATGTCCCCTACATGGGCAGGAACCCATCTCCATTCTTTTGTACTCCTCACCTGAGGATTTTGTGGTGGAAAAGGAGCCCATTCGTCCTGGAAGAGCAAACTTTCCTTTTTTCCAACTCCAAAAGGACACTTAACAAGCTAGCAGCCTTTCATTCCAGCCTGATTTTTTCTGGAGTGAAGGAATAATACAACAGCTGAGTGCAGATTTCTGGTGAGGTTTGATGGTAGGTTTGTCAGCAGCTGCTCTTCTAGTGTATTAGTCACCAGAAACACTTTGTTCTTGCAGAAGGCAGCGGAGGGAAATATGCTAATTAACTTCAAGTTGGCATTTTGTGGCAGATTTGAGTCATATTTAACAGTTAAGATACTCAGAAGAATGTATAGCCTGTATTGGAATAGAATTTCACTGTCTTTCACATTTTATTTAGGAAATAAAAAGAAGACAACTAGCAGAAGCTGCTGAAAAGAGGCAGATGGAGGTAATGTCTGATAAAATGCCATTTTTTCTAAATATATTTAGGTAACTGGTTTATGGGGGAAATAGCGGGATCATTAAATGTTTTCATAGTGTTATTAATGTTTCACCTTAATACTTTTTTTTTCTTTACAAATATGTACAGTAGAGTTTTACAGCTAGATAGGTGTTCAAAGACCACTGCAACATAATCGAGCTTATTTGTATGGAAGAAGTTTTGCAGTAGTTAAAAAAACAACCTGAGAATTGGAAGACCAAGTTCAACATTATTTTATCCTCATTATAAGACTTGAAAACAAGAGATGGAGAAATATTTCAAACTGGAGTTGTCAAACAATTCCTGAGCTGGCGATTTCAAGTGGTATTGCACTTGTGCTCCTCTTACAAATGCAGGTTACAGGCACTTGCAAGTTCAGTTCTCTAATGTGGCAAAAATTGAGCACATTTTTCAGCTCAAATTCAGCAAAGAAGTCTTAACTTAGTCTTCTGTCTTCTTAAGGTTGCTATGCTTTAATAATTTCAATTTCCTAAAAGTTAGAAGGGGTAGGATGTCAATGTTCTATCAGAATGTAAAACCAGTAAGCCTATTTCTTCCTTTCCCTACCTCTCAGAAAGGTTTGTTCTTCCAGACCTGTGTTTACACCACACAAGATCTACACTAAGTAAAAAATGTCTATCTTGGAGACCGTGGTTCAGTTGTGAAGAGAAAGGAATGTGTTACTTGTTTGCACATTAGTGATATTACATGTCAGATAAAAAATTGACCGCTATTGATGAGGACTGTGATGACCTGCTTTTAAGGGAGTTTGGTGAATAACTGGAACAGCAGCTGAGTGCTTCAGGTGTCCTTTAAAAACTCTTGCTTTTGTGTCAGACTACAACTAAAAGCAATCCATGCAATCTTAAATCGCAAAGAGTTTTTTAAGCATAACTGTAGGAAAGAGACTTTTGAGAAGCACGTGGAAGGGCAATGCCCCCGTCTCACTCAGATTGTTTATAAAGCTCTCCTGGGAGAAAGGAGAAAAGAAGCAACTTGGGTTATGGATGGCTTTAAAGTTCTGTGGTAGCCGTTAAGCTGCTTAAGGAAAATGGAAGTATCACTCTCTATTACTTAAAAGACAAGGAGATAAAACATCGACCAGGATTTTGCAGGACTGTTTTTCACTCCTCTGCATGGAAAGTTCCCATTGATTTCTGTAGTAGCTGTGCAGAGCTTGTGACTTTCTCTGTCTGCTTATTGAGTGTTAGAATAGAAGCTGTCTTTATGATTTCCATCATCTGTATCCATCTCTAGGTAGCCTTCTGACAAAAAGAAATGGAAGAAGTGAATGGATGATGGGACAGCTAGGTGATAAATCACCTCTTTCCAGTTAATTCTGTTTGTGAGGGCAAGAATAGGGCCTGACACTGGAAAAAACACAGACTAAAAATCTATGAGAGTTTTTGGAGGGGAGGTTCTGGTTCTGCATCTTAGCATGCAAAGCAGGTACATGTAATTGCATTAAATATGTTCACCTGGATGTAGTAACAATATGAAACAAAACCACCCTCACAATACCTATGGGACCAAGAGCTCACAATGTGAAGAATCATAGAATAGTTTGGGTTGGCAGGGACCTTAAAAATCATATAGTTCCAGCCTCTGTGTCAGTGTATGGCTCGACGTGTCATTGTTGAGATGGACTACTCACACTCTCTCACACACACACACACTACTTCTGCAAAGGCTCAAATGCTCATGCTGCAAATGCTGTTGTGGCTGCAAGCCCTTTTACAATCATTCTAATAATAAGTGCCCACACCTGATGGGCCTAAACAAAGACCACCTGGCCACAATTGGGTGCTTCTTCCTTGCTGTCATAACATTGATAAGCTTTTTCTGTTTGTGAACTGGTGGTTCTTTTCTCAGGGCTTTCTGGCCTCCTCAAGGGTACACAGATGTTCACTCAAGGTTATTTATCTAACACACATTCTAATCCCTCGGACCAGCCGAGGCTTCCCACAACATCTCTGCCAGGGGCAGGGAAACCTCCCGTGAGAACGGGCTGCACAAAGCCCCATCCAGCCTGGCCTTGAACACTTCCTCTGGGCAACCTGTTCAATTGTCTCACTACCTTCACAGTAAAGAAGTATCCTGAAAGGTCTGCGTTTATGTCATAGTAGCATTAATTAATGTTTCAGTCTTTTGCTGCAATCCAGGGTTCACAAAATGGTGTTGCCAAGACTTGCAGTTCGGTTTCTACCCAAAAAAGTAGCCAACTTGCCTTACCCAAATGTGTTTTCTCCCAGGCTTCCTCTCGAGGTATTAAGAATGCTTACTCTGTAGAGCAAAAGAAAAAGAAACAAGAAGAAATAGAAAAAAGAATTGCAGCTTCAGGTTCTGGAGAAGGAGGACTGAGAGTAAGTTTAAAAATGAAACAAGATGATGCGACTGTCCATATACTGACTGAGAAAATCCCATTTTGTTGTTGTCTCCAAGATTGAATAGCTTGGTGAAAAACCAAGAGGAAGGGAAATGGAATAGAAGGGGAAGTATGTGTCATTAGCACACAGTGTTCCCGATGAGGCTTCATTTCTGGGACACAAAGACAGCAAGGATGGCACAGAGCTGGTTTTGGTTTTTTTTCCCCTCTTCTTCCCCAGTTTCTGCATCTGTGATGCATCAGTTTTACAGTACTCTGAACACTGGGGACCTCCTCCCTGAGTTGACCTGTTCTTGTGTGTTCCTTTTCAGTACTGGTTGAGATTGTAACCCATCCCTCAGCGTTTATAGAAAACGTTGGAACTTAGTAGGATAATGGCTTTGGGTTTTATGTGTCTCTCTCTTTACAAAAGAATCATGTAGTGTTGGCATAGATACTGATGAATTTACTGCTGCTGCTTCTCTAATGTAGACTTTGTCTCAGAAGGCCAGGCAGAGATTTAATTAAGAATTAGAATGTCTCCAAAGCATCTGGTTATTGTAACACAGGCTTTATAGGCCTTCATCTCTTCCCCTCATTGCTGTATATGACTCAGGGGGCAGGAATCTGTATAAGCTGCTACTGGTGGGCTGCCTGTGCCTCGCTTGCTGAATATAAAATGTGTTGGAAGGGGAATTTATTGTCTTCAGACAACATTGCGGTGTTCGGGTTTGGGTTTTGTCTTTTGTTTTTTTCTTTTCCCCTTTCTTTCCCTTATCTTCATACAGACCTGTGGTGTGTTTTGTTTTTGTCTTTAGTGGCAGGTTGGATAAAGAAGTACAACTTCTGAAGAGAAGATCAATGTCTACTGCCAATGACTTGCCAGTTTCTGCAGCTGAGTGGCACTTACTCATCATATGGCTTTTGCTGTTTGCATATGAAGACTCAGCAGCATTTTGCCACTGTGGGAGAACAAATGTGGAAACACACCAAGAAACTTAAGAACTAACTCTGAACACTAAATTTTGGGTAATTTGTTTCTTTGTTTGATGTGCAAGTTTTATTGCTTCCTTGTCAAGGGAGTGAGATGGGTTTTCTCACATGGAAGTGGCCTCCTTACCTGTAGTCAGTCAGTGTGCGTGTGCTGTCTGATCAGTTGATGGGTGTCTCTCTGCCTGTGATGGGCTTAGGCACAGCTCAGGTGCCCATGTGTTGGTTTTTTGTGCTTATTTCAAGCTCTACAATTAAACTTTTAAGTCCTCATGTAGAAAGTTACTCATAAACATATATATTTGAATATATGGGCAACAGCATTTCTCTTTTGTTTCCTGATGACTTAGAACTGCTTAGGGATTTAGTGCCTTTTTTAAAAAAAAAAAAAATCAGATTCATGGTGGGTCCTTAAAAATGGAAGCATTTTGTGACACTGGTTAAAAAAAACACAATAAACCCTGTATACTTAGAGCAAGAAAACAGTTTTAGTATGGGTGTAATTTTTCTCATTTTCTGATGTGGATTTCTTTTCAGTCTGTAAGTATTTATAATGAATACTGGAAGTCAAACATTAAAGTAAAAATACTGTTATTAATTGTTCTTCTTTATTACCACAAGAGGGCAATGCTGCACTTCTCAGGATTTTGAGAAACAGAAAACAAAAAGACTTAATTACGTCATCTCTTGGATGGTTTGTTTCCTTAAGTTTCTCTACTATCTAGGTGGGTGTGTCACAGCACACTAACATCGACTAAATGCCCGAATCTCTGTTGCTTTTATTCTGTACTCAGCAGCATCTGTAATCCCTTTCCCAAATGTGAAGCTGCCTTTAATTATTTAGAGCCACCTCAATGATGGTGTTAGAACCAGACTTTCAAACTAGTCACTGCTCTGACAGGGGAAGGAAGTCTGTTGCAGTATGATCAACAATAAGAATCTAGCTCTTTTTACCTAGAAAGGATTCTGCTTGGTCTTAGTATTTTGCTGGCCCCATTTCTGACCTAATTTAGGCTAGAAAGGCTTTTTTTTTCTCCTTGAACCAAATATTTCTTCCTTTACCTCCCTCAATAGTGTCTCATGCTGTTTTAAGAGTGCAGCACTGACACAATGACTTTCCTGGCTTAGCCTTCAGAATCAAGAAGGAAGACCTTTCAACCTTAATGGGCTAAAAAAGTGTTTGGGCTAAAAAAGCTGTGTCCTTGGCAGATGAATACCTTCCATTTCCCTTGCTTGCTGGCAACTGTTCTTTTCACTGTATTAACTGGTCATAATTTTTTTTTTAAGTCTAATGCAAATGCATTGAATTACAATAAAATGTGCTAAATATTAGTTTCAAATGTGAATCTCAATCGATTAACATCTGTCACAGTGTGTGTCCTACAGAGACACTTAAGCAGCACTTAACACTTAGTTGGTCACTTGGGATATTTCAAACTTAATACATTCTTCTCTTCATTCTGTCATACTGCTCCCCCAAAAAAACCCTGAGGGGAGGGAATAACCATCGGTCTCTTCGTCCAAGCTCCTGCTGTATGACAGAGCTGGCACACTGGCCAAACAGGAGTCAGTGCTTGGATTAACATCAGGAAGACTTCAATTTAAAACCATGGATATAGCCTAGTGGAATAAAGCACAGTTCCCAGGTCCCCCATTGATGTTCCAATGCTGTCAGGATCAGAGGAGTTTCCATTGTGAAGCACTCGTACTGCTCTGCTGCCTGTCCTTGTTAGGCAGCTTGCTCTGCACTGCTCCAGGTGCTGTCACCCGTGAAAGTCCTCTGCCTCTGAGCAAAAGATTGCCACCCTCTCTGATCACCCACACTGCTCTTTATCCTGCAAAGAGGTGGCTTGCTGGTGGCTGGCTGTCTGCATGTGGCCCTCCACCTGGCAGCTTTTCTGGAAGGTGGGAGTAAAGGTTTGAGTCACTTCAGGTCGAGTAGACCTTAAATACAAGGGGTGATTCTCTCTGTGCTCTTCTCTCTTTCTCTCCATCCTTTAAGTAAAAGCTAGATATGTCTGTGCTCCTTAAGAGTCTCTGTTTAGAATGTCAAATTTAGTCCTGTAGCTTAGAAACACGTCAGAGCATGTGGAAGTTCAATAGTACAATTCACTGATGATAAAGCTATTTTTAAAGAGGTTTCTGTATCTAACTGTTCAGATGGCCAATCTGAACTGAAACTGGGACATTATTTGGGTAAATAAACCCACCTCTCATGGGTTTAATTTTTTTGGTAACATTAATTTCAGTTGAGAATGAAAGCAGAAAATACTGCAGTTTAGTAGTACACAAGTGACAGCTACCTGAAGTGTACCATTAAATGGTAAGATTGAGTGCTATGTAGATTAGAGCTGCTCTGTCCTTGGAGGAATAGACATCTCCTCTCTCTTTCTTACCACTTAGTGCTGCACTATGTCAGTAAGAAACAAAATTGGAATTTTGTCCTCTTTTCCCCCAATCCTAGATGTTTACTTCACCCCAGAGGCTGTTAAAATACACCCATGCAGATACATTACCTGGGTGGCTGACAGGGTTTGCTTTACAGCAGTACCACTATACCTTTTTTTCCCCCTCCATCTTTTGAAACCTTTTTCTTGCAGATCACTTGGAAAAACTCACCACAGCCAAAGACCAATGCTTGCAGCTGAAATGAAAGGGCTGACTCTCGGTGACTGCAATAGCAGAATCTTTGTTGCAGTAACAGAAAATGAAACCATCTGCTACTGCATGTTGGTAAAATCCACAAGATTATACCAGGGAGAGAGTATCTGGGGACAGAACTCCCCAAAGTTTAGGAGGGCACAGCAGCTTTGTCTCCACAGGTGTGAGCAGAACCACAGCGAGCCCTTAGGGAAACAGGGAAGCATGTGGATTTGGCACAGTGATAGACTCAATTGTTGGGACGCAGTTCCTCACTCACCAGTGGTGCCAGCAGTGGGACTGCACTGGAAAAACCTCTCCAGCCCTGTAAATGTTTGCATGATCTCAGACATGATCTCTTTCACCATACTTTAGATTCCTAACATACCACAGGCTAAGACAGTGGGAGACAGCAAGCCAAGAAGCAGCCCTCTACCTCTTTCCCCGTCAGGTACTGCGGATCTGTGGCCAATAAGGCAGCACAAAACGTAAGCCCGAAAAGAACCAAATCCTTGTAGGTGCTTCTAGCAGATGCTTCTGTAACACTGTGGTGTGGCAAACAGCTCATCTCCCTGATCTAAAACAAACACATACAATGAATTCAGTGTTTGGTCTTAAATTAAAAGAGACTTGCTATACCTTCCCACGCACATATATTGACACCTCCCTGTTTCACTCATCCCCACTTGAACTAGTTTCCATAGATTTTGTGTATCATCTCTAAATTACCGTTGGAAAAAAGGTGGTATAGCAAAGGAAGGAGCAATTATCACTATAATAAAGATAAGAAAAAAACCCAAACCAACCCTATCCTCAATCATCCTGCTTGGAAGAAAACTTGCAGGTACTATATGAACAAGGTGACAGAAGGTACTTCCTGTAATGAGCAATAACAGCTGCTGCAGTTACATTTCCAAACTAATTATGAATTGCTTCCAGCATGGTGATGGTGGTTTGACATTATACAGTGATAATAGTTTTTAAAAGTAATCTTACATAATTTAGCCACCTTGATTTTTAGCACAGTTACTAACTCACAGCCAGCAGGCATGCCCATGGGGCTTGTTCTGTGACCCAGTGAGGACTTCAAGAAGAGCCCTCATTGCAATTCATGACAGTTCAACTTTTTAGGATGTTCAGCCTCCTCCCCACGTACATTCAGTTGAGTTATACACAAATGAGTAAGCTAAAATCACTACATGGCACTCTTCCAAAGCTAGTTCAACATTCCAGCATCCCATCTCCTGCCCTTTTAATGAGAAACTATTCCACAGTCTCAGCAGAGCCTTCCTCACATGGCGGGGGGGCAGTACAAGAGCTGCAGGTCTTCGCTGTTGGTGCTCCACAATTCAGTTCAGCCATCTAGAAATCTACACTAGATACCTTAATACTATGGATTTTGGCATAGGGACTTCCAGTATCCCCCACTACAGCTAGCTGGTCAAACAGTGGGGATTTTTCCTCCCCCAAATACTTCCTACATGAAATCTGTTCTGCCCCCATCACTGCGACAAGGGCTATACATCTTTAAGCAAGAGTTTGCTGCTCAGCTTTAGCTTTGTAAATCAAGCCATAGGCTCCTAACAAAACTCCTTAATTCTTACCTTGCTACTGGACCTAGTACACTAAGAAAATTGCATTTATCACATCAGCAGCACTTACCTTCTGAGTAACATACCTTCAACCCCTTCCTCCAGAGCTAACCAGCTTGCTGCTCTCTTTGCTTTACTGATGATCCTGCTTTAATTTCCTCCTCTGCTCTCCGTACCCATACCAGGTACATCAGCTGCAGCAAGTCTCACCTGCAACTTTGCACACAGATTAGGTGGTAGTGGCAATACTTTAAAAAGGCCTTTATAGGTCTCCCATTCTGGAACTGGCTAAGCTGAAGTTTTAAGTCAGGAACTTTATTTTAATTATATATATATATATAGATATATAATTTTTTTAATGATGTTTGAGTATCCTGAATCAAAAAAGACTATTATGATAGCCACAGTCCAAGCACATAAAGCAGCTGGATTTACCAGGATTATTTGTTGAAGTTTAATATTACAATAGACTTAAGAACACTTTTTAATAATTATCTGCTCTTGTTTTTTAACACAAAACCACCCTCAAATATTTCTAAAAAACCCTATAATAGTAATGCAAACCTAAATATTGAATGATGGAAATATAGCTATTTCTGTTTAAAAAAGTAACCATTATTTCAAAATACAACATCTGACACTCGTAGAAGTGATTTTTTTTTCCTCTCCCCCCTTTTTTTTTCTCTTCTTATTCTCTATTCATTTAAGAACAGATCTCTTAGTGCATATATTAAGATCATGATGTTTTCAGCTGTGCTGCATGTTTTTTTAACTAATGGTGCTTCTCGTCTGTTCTCTGTTCCCATAAGGGCATTACTACATACATTGCTTCGCTGAGAATTTGGTCTTCCTAGGGCTTTTTAAAGCACTTACTGCTTGAGTATATATTTAATCGTCCCAGAAAATACCTCAAAAAAAGAATAAAAGGCTTCAATTTTTCTTTCTAAAACCACGTTTGGAATTATGTACAGCTACTTAGTATGGTGCACCAAGGAACTGTGACATGTTCATATCTAGCAAATATTTTTAGACAGCAAGGAAGAATTGTTCCATAGAAGTGAACTGTAACATGCTGATTTTCATAAAGGATGGAACATGAAAGAAGGAGGTCTTGACCCTGCCTAGCCATTAGGTATTTTGCTGTTAATTTTAAAGGCCACAGGAACAGATCATAAGGATATGCTCTAAAATTAAACTTGAAAAATAACAGTTGGTACTTAAAAAATCATTTCAAGAATGTTTTCTTCCCTTTTTTTTTTCCCTGCAAAGTAAAATTAATTTTCAATAAAATCCAGGTATTTCTGTACTATCTGAAGTGAACGCTTGTCCCATTCACCGTGAACCTCATTAGTAGGTTAGCAAGCAGTCCTGTATGGTTTAGGCATCCAGTCACTGGCAGCAAATTGTGGGAACACAGATTACAAATAATAAATAAGACTTTGAAAATATATGAGTATTTAAAAAAAAATTTATTTTTAATGAAACAACTGAGTTCTGTTCAGATTTATAGTCAGGGAAATAATCCTATAAAATGATTTTTCTAGGACATTACAAGGCACATAAATTACCAAATATAAACATAGAAAAGTAGCCAAAATAATGAACTAAGCCCCCATATGCTTTTAGCTATTTTAGAGGTGTGTGTATGATTTACAAGAATGTGAATCACTCTACTGACAGGGTAATGAATATTTCACATTTGGCATGACCAACAAAATTAGAAATAAGGGGAAGGAAAAGCTCTGATTGAAGAACAGTGCAGTGTTTTGTGCCTCAGGAGGAACGAGCATCTTCTGAAGTTCCTCCTTGGGTCCAAGGGCTGTGCCTCTTTCCCGGCTCCGCTCCGTGGGCTGCAGTACATCACCCCACTCTTACTCCTCTATTGTTTGACAGAGGAAGGGGCAACCTCTCACCTTTCCCATGCTTCTATATTGGGCAACTTTGTGAAAAACAGGAAGGATCTACATCCAAATCTAGCACAGAGCATTGTCTTCAGCTTTAGAGAGTAGAAGGTGGTGGTGCGTTTCTTGGGCTTTTTGTTTTTTTTTTTTTTTTTAAAGTAATCATTTTGGGAATTTTTTTTGGCATGCAGTAAGTCTTTATATTCTACTAGTTAAGAAAAGCTTGCAACCCATAAAAATAGTCAATTTTTATTTCATTTCAAGAGGCATTACCAAATAATTTCCACAAATATTCATTTTTCACCTGCATATATATTTTTCAACTAGCCTAACAATCAAGGATTCAATGTAATAAGATTTTCATACAAATATATTGTATTGTGTATTTTCTTCCATTAACAGGATCCACTTCTTTATGTAACTCTAAGTATACATTCACATATTAAAGAGTAATAATTTGGCTAAAAATATATGTCTATTTCTTATCTGATTGTAGTAATTAGCCTATCAAGGGTAATTTGCTATAAAAGATATAGTACTAGAAATAAATAGTTCTACAATTCAAAGATCTTCAAAATGGGTTGCCATTTCCAGTCTGTCTTAAATTTTCCAAAGTCCTTTTAAAGCAGAAACTAAATTTACTACACTTGAGAAAATAATTTGGACCTACGTACATAGAGTCGCAATCGCATGAGAAGCTTATTTCACTTAATCTCCTTCTTGGTTTTGTAATGAGCAGAAACAACCAGATAATTGTCTGGATTCATGTCCCTGAGGGTTGGAGACTTGCTCTGGATTGGAGAAGTTTTTCCATCCACTCGGGAGATCTGCAACATTCGGCAAGGGTCATGCTTCAGTAAGTAACCTGCAAAAGTCTCCCATCCTCCTCCAACACGAACCATCACATGTTTGTTGTGCAGCATCTGAAATTATATACACAGGTAAAAAAACCAAGAAAACAAAAAAACCCCAAACTCTTGAGAAGGAACCATTCACTTGAGATAACACATTTTTTCCTAATGGAAAAAGCTGTGCTTACTTCAGTCAAAGTCACAGAGATGTTAGTGGTCTGCTTTACAATAAAAGGAAAGAGTGAAATGAAAAAGTAGAACCAAGTTTATTTGAATTTAATAAGTAAATTAAAAAAAAACCCCAAACAGTAAAAAAGTGAAATAATATTTAAAACTAAAGATTTTCATATTTTATGTGAACAACACTACATGTTTTTCTAGTCCTGTAGCACGCAGTGATCCTGTTCTTCATTTGTTTAGTATAAACATGTTAGGTAACACAAATGTTTTTCAGATTATTTTTTCCACACGTATTAGTAAAAACAACCATTTTATACACTTGAAACTGACCTTTATAGGTTAGGGATCTGTATAAAAAAGGACTAGTGAATGGCAAACAACCAAAACAATCTCCTCTATCTCCTAAAATACAAAAAAAAGCTATTTAGGTACCATTTAGATTAACCATTTAGTATTGCAGACATATCCAAACTGAAATAGACTAATGTAGTAATTAAATTAGTCTAATGAGGGCTATCAGAAATAACAGATCTATCTGAAACTGCTTGGAGATACCTGAATTTATGCTGAGTTGTGAAAGAAAACACAAGAAAAGTCCCCAGGCTCTTCCTAGCAGGACAGCTCAGTGCTGCTTACGCTTGCTGCCTTAATTCCCGAAACACTAGGGATTGACCTACAAAAGGAATTTTAGGCTGAGAAGGGTATCTAACTGACAAAGATACCCGTCTCTAATGTAGATCCTCCAGATCCACACTAATTTTCTGCCTAAACACAAATAAAATGTTTCACTAAGTACCAATGTAACTTCTCTGGTGTCTGCACCTGTGACTTCAATTGGCAATTTCACTAATTCCTCAACTCTGGTTCTCCACGCAGAACAGTCAAATAAATAATTGTGAGGTATCATATAGGAGCATATTCTACAGAAGCCACAGGATGAACCACTCATTGAAAAATGCTCTGATTAGTATATCTCAAGAAATGCAAAACACCATTTAGCCATAATGCCAGAAATTAAAAATTGGCCCTGTAAAAGGCATTCTAGAAAATGTTTATCATAGCCTGGGTAATGACATTTGGATTTCTTGTCTTCTACATGTCCAAAACTCCCTCGAGGGCTGGCAGTATTTGCAGCTGAGACTTACGTGGCACACAAGCCTTTTATAACCTAGCACAATTTGGATTAGACACACAGCATAAACAAAACAAGGAAAAAAATCTCAAACAATCACAGATAACAAAAGGCTAAAACGTAACTGTTAAGAAAACCCCAACCAATAAGCATGCCACCTCAGCCCAAAAACATGTTGTTTGACTTCTGTTACATAAGGAGACAGATTTACCTGGAGTGAAGAAAGCATGGAAAACTGTACATCTTTCTGAAGTTTGGAAATAAGAGTAAGCTTACAAGGATTCAGACTCTTCATTTGAATAAGCAACTGCAGATGAATTCTTGTTCAAAAGTTTTCATTTGAAACATTTTAACATAAGGACATTCTTGTTTCTGCGTTTTGGGTTTTATGTAAAACACAGTTGGAAGTCAATTTACAGATATTGAAAAATAAAGTTACTTGTGATCTATCCCAATGAGTGTACACTCAAGTACTTAGTTTAATTAACATCTCTCAGCTACAGAGACTGTCTGCGCTGTTGCTCTGGCCTCTGCACTAGCTATACATAAGTGAGGTTTTTCACTAGAATTGCAAGGGTCTGAAAGCAGAATCAGACTCACATCCTTGCCAAACACACTTTTTCATCTCAAGCTTTGTGTTTTAGTTTCAAGGCTTCATTTTGAGCTGATGACGGTATGATCAGCCTTTAGCAGGATGAGATTTGAAGCATGTCTTTAGTCTGGACAATGTATCATGAAAGCAGCAAATGGGATTTACATCAAGGTTGAAAATTGCAGTTCAAATGGTGACAAAGCCTTGAGACAAAAGGGTCTACAGAATTTTGTTTAGCAACTTTCTCCGTTTTCAATGACTAACAAACCATTTGAGAAATGCCCCTAAACTTTTCATGTTACAACGTTTTAAGCCCGGCTTCAGTCCACTACAACATGTGATGCTGCTGTGGGAAGGAGTTAACTTGCTGAATTTCAGCTTCCACATATTGTCACAGGGGGTTTCACATTCCAAGAGCAGTTAGAATCTGGACTTTTGTTTAAGAGTTAGGAATGGAAAGTTAGCAAAAAGTATATTTGGTTCAATTTCCCTTAGGGACTACTGTGCAGACAATAAAACCTACTGCTAGCATGTTATTTCCTGTTGCTCAGGTTAAATGTACATCTTCTGTCTTTCCCCTCTTTTTTTCTCTTTGTATTATTATACTATTATAAAATTCATTGAATGCTTGCTTTCTATAGAGACTGGATTTTCCTACATCCTAAATATAGTCATTTTTCACGCTGTGCTGGGCCACAAAAGCACCGTTTTACTCCTATGGCCATATTTTGATGTTAGAAACACCAGCAAAAATCCAGAATAATTCTTCTAGCTTCAGAATTGCTCCAGGTTCACAGAAGTATAAAGGATTTCTCACCAAGAAAAAAAAGAAGAAAATGACTTGTTCTACTTTCTAACTGAAAAAAGCAGTTTCCTTCCCAACATACTTCAGCTGAAGATGAAACTTGGAGATTTTTATGATCTACCCAATTCAGCTTTTCCATTGCTGAGATCTCTGAGAAAGAAAAAGTTGGATTCTACAATAGGAAGGTTTATTAGTCAGTTATCAAAGTAAATAAATTCATGACATACATGTATTTTCACAGTTATCCACCCAACTGAAACTGAGAAAGCCCTTTCTGTAAACTAAAATCCAACATATGTTTATGATTGCCATAAATCTTCATTATTTCAGCTGCATCTGAATCAGGGCTGTCACTAAAGCTGTTCTCTCTAGAATCTGTGTTTAAATTGAATCTAATTGCATCTATGCTAAAGCAAACATATGAGAAACCAGATGACCAGACATTAGCATAAATTAAAGATTGGTTTGGAATGCATTGAGGCTGTATCAAGAGATGACACGAAAACCAGTCAATACTAAGTTCGGTGGACTAAGATGTCATTGCAGAGGACTTTAGCATCAGAGTGAAATACAGTCTGTAGCCATTATCTAGGTCCTTTTGAAGGTGGCCACTGAAAATTCTCACACGTAAAGACAGGTCTAGCCTGGTGAGGCCCTGAGGAAGACTCTGTGAAAGACTGGCCATGTGCAGAGAAGCCTGTCTATGTGTATGCTTTCACAGAAGCTGCAAAAATATTAGTTCAACATGTCTGCCGGTCACCAAAACACACAAAAGTTCATGTTAACAGGTAATACCAATAGTCCATTCAAAGAGGTAATGTCTGGGGGCTGGCCAACAAGAGGACACTGATAATTGCTGAATGGGCCCTGACCATTGCTCTGATAAAGGTCTGACAATTAGTCTGAAAATGGGTTTGGCAAAAAAAATAAATTGAGGGAAAGTACACAGGCATACAACAGGAGCTGAGCGTGGCTAGTCTCTGATGGGGCAAGCCAGCAGCAGGCTGGAGTTAGGATTCTTACTCCTTCCAAGGAGGTTTTGAGGAGACCTCATGTGAGCAAGTGCAAGGGCCTTAGACAAAAGGAAAAGAGCTGCAGTGCTGCCCTGTGAATCATGGATTAGCAGTACTTAATAGTGACGTCTAGCAACCACCTATTTCCATAACCATTAATGTTATTATATTGACAGTTTGCTCATTTCCATTACATGCCCGTGGAGTAAATGCAGTAGGCACTTACACCAAATCTTTAAAATACATTCAAATGACGTGAATTTTCAGAAATGCATAGGTAACTGTTGGTATAGGAGTTTTTCTACTTCCCTGAGAATTCAGTGACCTGAAAACACCAACAAGAGTGTGCATTACTCTCCTGATTAATTGCTGCAAGCCACGGAACTACAGGTATTAAAACAATATTGTTAGCAGAGATTATGCTACTTCATCTCTGCAGTTCATTGTAAAATTTACAGCAAAATCCTGGAGTACCACCAGATTTAAACACCAGTCAGATTAGGTTTCGATACATTCCTATTTTAAAATGTTTACAGCCACTGTAGCATACATGACAGCTGCTACATACATAGTTTACAGTTACGGACCCAAGGGATGGTGAAAGCAATTCCCAAGAGGAAATGGAATAAAACTGGCTGCCACATGGAAAGCTAGAAAACTTCCCTCCAACTATGTTTTTTCTTGGCTTTCACTGTCCTCTTGACATTGAATTTGTGTATTAATTTCTTAAAGTTTGAGTCTGATAAAACATAAAGGGTTTTTTTAGAGTTTTAAGAACTTGTATGCATAAGTGCACATCTAAGGAATTCAAATTATACCTCAACTCTGAAATTCTGAAGAAGTGCAAATTATGTAGCCAATTCCATATTGTAATTATTCATCCACAATGAGTAATTTACTTACAGTATATTAATGTGTATTCTGACAGACAACAGTATATGAGTGCCTTCCAACCTGAATTATCCTATGATCTGAATGTATTAAGCAAAAAATAATAATTAAAAAAATCTTTCCTCAGCTGAAAACCAGGAAAAATGCATTCCTCATTTTTGCTTGTCAACCTTCCTGAAGTCACATTTTGCCTAGCCCCTCTCTTGATATAGGATTATACAAAACTGTCTTATGTCTACCAGTTTTAAAAGTTCAGAATGATGCAACTTGTGTCACTCCAGTCATTACATATGGAATTTATTTAGGGACTTCCACTGAGTTTCTAAACTAAGTGTCATTCTAAAACCCCAATAAAGGAGCTTGCACTTCCCCACTCTGCAGACACCAGGATAATGACATGGAAAACAGACAGCTTGCTGGATTAACATCTCCCTCTCATTTTCAAGGATTTGTACGTACTAAGTCACACTAAATGAATTTCTCTTAGTTGGAAAAAGTATTATAAAAAAGCTCAGCTTGAAAAAAAGGATGTCAAGAGAGCACATTAATTGCTTGTTACAATATTTCTAGCTGTGCTAGAGTTGGGTTTTATCATTAACACACTTTCTGAATCTTGAGCTGTGTCAAACACATTAACAGATACCCATTCAGCTTACAAAACGATCTTACACTATGTTGTATAAACAAAGAATAGAATAGAATGACACTTCATTGGTTCCAGTCTATATTCCTGAAACAAAACAAATGCAAACATTTCTGATTTTATAGTAAATATTAATGGTGGAAAATAAACCAGAAAGGAGGCATTCATCAGAATGCCTAAATCTCTATTTTGGGGCAGACTAACTTTTATTGCTTTATGACAAGTGATATTTCTCACTGAACAAGCAGCTCAGTTTTCATGCAGAACCTCATAAAATTCCCAGCCACCTCAGCAACACCACCACACTTATATTCTCCACGTCTATTGACTGACATAGGGGGTGGGGGGAACCAAAAGAAGTATTGAGTTAAATAGGTGATACAAAAACTTCTATCAGTGTAGCTCCAGACGAAATGGTTTTCAGTGGCTGCTGATACACTGAAGCCCAATAGAGTTTCCCAGGGAGGCAGCCATAGAGGCTTACACCAACTGAGCCTTCAAAGCATATACAGACCAGGCCTTACAGTAAATATACATCAGAAGCCTCCTGCAATTCATTGAGTCATTTTTTCAAAGTTTGTTTCAAATCAAAAGAACAAGCAGACGTTGTGTATGCAAATACAAAAGGCATCTAAATAATCATTTGCACATGTAAATACCCAGAAGGCAACTTAAACACGAGAAGTATGAAACAGAAAATAGCAGATGTAAGTATGTGCTTTTCTCATTTTCCAAATCTGGCTATCACTTCACTCAGTCAAACAAATTCATCAGAGACTATAGACTTCTCTTTGTGCAGACGGGACTTTAATTTAGGAGGTCAGCTACAATAAAAACAGAGGTTTTAAGCTTATACTTATCTCTTTTGAAGATAGCAAGAACTGTCATTACATTTAGAGACTAAATCATTCTCCAAAATTAGTAGGACTTTGTATGTGTTTCCATTTGTCATTGAAAAAAAATGCCAAAACAAAATGGGTTCCGATAAGAAAAAAAGTTTAACTTCAATGAGATTGATGCCTCGCTGCGATTAAGGGATTTTTGCTTTTTTAAAGGTGGCCATTAGAGGTATTAAATTATTTAACTCTATTATTTATGTATCCTCCTTTGCTCACAGGTTTTTTTGTGATAATAGAAGTTGACTTAAGACTGTTTTGCATCAACACGAAAATGACAATCTTTAAGTGGCAAAGGGTGAGGTGTTTGAAACGTGATGAAGCATTATTACTTTGCCACAAACCCAGAAGGCTCACTGACACCACATCCAGTGTAATGCTTGCAAGCTTCAAAATACTTAAACTTTGATATCAAAGTGATCCACATGAGGTACGTAAGTTAACTCCTGGTGTCTCAGCAGATTAACTAACATATGCACCAAAAGGTCTCAGAGGAGACTAAATGAAATCTATTAAAACTGAATGAGAGCATTTACACAACATTTTCATTAAGTGACTGATTCAGTTCCTACTGAAGTCAATGGGAATTTGTCCAGTTCCTCAAAATGTATTTTGGGTTATATTTTCCCGAAACATGATCATGATCCTTTTGCTAAAGCAAGTATATTTTTTAGTTTTCTGAAAAAGCCCCAAGGAAAAGGGCTTTAATACCATACCCATCATGTCCTTTGTTAATTCGCTCCTTTCAAAGCAGCCATCTCATTCTCCGCTACATCTCACAGAAATTTCTGTGAAAAGATGCATAACAATATCAGGTTTTTTTCTTCACTAAATCACATTGTGGAGACCTCTTTTCTATTAGAATATGAAGTGAATTGTTTTCACTCAACTCATCCTTATTTAAATGACTGCTCAGTCATGTTGCTTGCACGTTTGTTTTTCCTTTTTGTAGGCTGACATTACTGTCTATTCAGCAGCTGTTTCCACTTGCAAAAGCACTCCTTTCTGGGAAAAACTTAAGCAAAGGAAGGAGTGTAAAGCAGACCTGAAATGAGAACACCCTTGTCTCCTGGGACTCGGTTTCTTTTCAAACCTTCTTTATTCCATTTACAAGTTCCTGCTAGAGGATCTTTGGACTTCATTTGAGATTTCCACCTCACAACACTTCAATTTATTTTTCCAATACTTACCTGAGTTGTTAAACTACCTTATTGGTCAAAACTCTTTCTTTATAGTGCTTATATTGTTATACTGTTATATACTGTTATAAAATACCACATTTTCAGCACAGGGTGATGATGCACCTGGGAACTGAAGACATCTCTATCCTTCTGAAGGCAGAGAGGCACAGAAATAAGTGCCTAGTGAGCCCGCTGAAATCAGAATGCTGTAGTTCAAAAACAAAGGCTTCATATATGAACATACTGTGTCAGTATGACCTGTATTACCTGGTCATCTGCTGAAGAAAGTTAAAATGCTGTAACAGTGCTTAAGTGATGTACAATTCATAAATAATTTTAAATTCCCCAATCAGGAAGGCAAGAGAAACTTGTATAACCCTTAAAAAAATCTGAGAACAGTGCTAGCAAGTACCTCAAGTCTCTGTCTTTCACCCTTACATAGAGCTAAATCCAGCTCCTCTGTTATTATTCACGCAGGAGGCAAACTCTTCTCACCAAGCACCACATCAGTATGAAATGAAACCAAAAATTCATTTAGATTTAGTCTAAGTTGAGATGTACTAACATGTACTTGGGTTAGAAACCAAACACCAAGGGGAAAGAGTTTATAAATTGTTCCTAGAGCTTTCCCCCAGCTGAGCTACCTATCTGGAAAAGTTGAGATGGCTTCTTAGTGACATCCTATTTTATAACAAGCAGCTGCTTGAAGTGGGCAGGTTATAGAGGTCTGAAAGAAGACAGGAAACATATATCTGAGCCTGAAGACACAGGATGTCCAAGCAAACAGAATGAATAGGATGCTGGGTGACTAAAGCCTCGTACAATCAAGGAGAAATAAGGCAGGATAACTAGGACCATGACCTCCACTTAAAGCAGTCAGAGAACAGGCAGATGGCATGTTTACACTGGTATCAGGCATGATGTGCCAGAAGATTTTTTGCATTTGATATTTCAGCAGAAGATGACAGTAGAACTGCACATAGCCTCCCAAAAGGGACAACTGCAATTGCTAAAAACGCTCCTATAAATGTAATCTAAAAGCATACATGGGTAACACTGATGATCAGCAATTATGGATTTGTCAGAAGTACAGTAACAGCAAGGTGGTGACAAAATGGGAGAGTAAAGGACAGGGTTTTCCAGGGTGTAGGGATGGGTGAGGTGATAACAAACAGGTGACCCAGTGGATATTTTCCACTGAAATGTTTGAGGTGGCAGTAGATTAGAGTCAGAGGAAAGAAAGTTTCTTTTTGAAAGGCATCTAAAAAATCAGCAAAAATCAAGCAGCACATTGAAACCCTGAATTGATGTGACACATGGAATATTAAAGGATAGGGAAGGAAATCTCAGGGCAACTAACAGTAATTACTGAAAACACTGAAAGAGAGTTTAGGCTCAGAGGGCAAGCTAGAAGTGTGACCAACAACACTGTCACATAAATTATGTTATCTAGCATAGAGATGATTTTTAGGTGACACTCAGTCATCTGAAGAGACAGTAGAGACTGAAACTCTGGAGCAATTGGAAAATTGCACATGATACCTGCCATTGGGACCTGAAGCACATATATGGAAGGTGGCATCGAGGGAACAGAGAATTTTATAGAAAGGGGATTGGAAAGAAGAAAGGTTCACTTGCACAGTGAAGTGAATGGAAAGATCTCACTAAGACTGAGGGATTGAAGAAGTCAGTTGTTTAGTGTAGAGCTCCCAGATTAAGTAGCAGCATTTTCGCAGTCATTCTACCATTGAAGATACTTAGAACCTGTGAAATAACATCTCACCTTCTGCAAAAGAAATAAGCAAGGAAACCAGAATTTTTCCCCTTTCACATTGCAAAAATGCAGCCTCCTCCTTCTATTTGTTCTTGGCAAGAGATGAAGTGAATATGTTTGATATAACGGCATAAAACACTAATGCACATGGATGGAAACTAATGAAGAAAACTGTCTGTTCCACTGGTTGAGCTCAGGATTGAATACACGTGCAAGGAGCCAGCCTTGCTTGCAAAGCTCTGGATTGTAACAGAACAGGTGTGTAGCCACTTCTCATATGCCTGAAGAAATCAGGAATTGGCTTAGATGATGAAACCGCAGCCATGTAAATCCTGCCTGGCATAGACACCTTAAGGTCACCAGCCTACTGTCTTCTGGAGGTTAAGGAAAAGGCAAACATTTTTGCAAAGAGAAAGTACTGGGGAAGGTCAAACTGAAATACTGTCTGTAGCACAAATGTTGCTCTTAATGAAACTCAAGTCTTTATTTCTGTTTTCAGAATATAGCAGACTCAAAGTATTTCTGATTAACTAACTGAAATCAAGATGCACCTTTGGAGGTTTACAGATATAAATAACATGAGAGTTTGGACATTTGGGATTCTCACTCTTGATTAAACTTTCCTTCAAACATTACTTTTCATTTCCATCTGGTGCAATGATAAAAAATTTGGGAATAGTACACGTTTGGTGTCTAATTATCACTAGACCTTAGTTGCTGTTTGTAAAAAAACATACTGCGTAGGCGAGCACTTTGTGTGCAAGAAATGACTCAGATGCAGATGGAGGTAAACACAACACTTGTTTATTCGTTAAGAGACAAGTGCATTTCTGACAAATGCAGCCTTTTATTTCTTGGACAAGGAGGAATATCATAAAGGAAAATTAATCAGATGTGATAGTCACGTTCAGAATGCCATTTGCAGGTAAAGGGACTGTGCATTTCCAAACACTTTGGGTGAGACCTTGCAGCTGGTTGGCTATGATGGCAATGAGGGTGACACTTCCTTGCTGCTTCCCCTCCAGACATTTATGTGGGGGCCAACCACAAAGCAAAGCTATTTCCTACCAAATGAAATGTGGGATATTTGACAGAAATCTAATTGCTTCTAGCTACAGCACTGACTCATACAAATATTTTATGCAATGCTCAGCAGAAGAGATATGGCAAACAGATTAAGTATGGAAAAAGAAATCAGGCAGAGTTTATGAGGTTAAGTGAAAGGGAAAGCATAAACTGGCAAATGCTTTCTCTGGATGGAGACACAGAAAACCAGATGTACTAATATCAGAGTGGGAGAAGGCAAGACTGTCTTTCACCAAAAAAACCCCAAACAAACCAAACCCAAACCAAAAAAATAAGCTTGAGTCTGCTATAACAAATCTATAAATGATTGCTTAAAAAGAAGAAAAGGGCTTTATTCTTACCTTAGAATTAAAAATTCATTTTCTTAATCGTAGATAATTAATGTTTCTATCAGCATTCTCAGCCTTGGAAAGTCTCTCTTAAAAAGAGATAGCTTCTTAAAAAGAAATAGGTAAAGGAACAGATCTGTCTCACATTCCAAAGTTCAGTTGTTTTTTTACCCCTCAAGAAATACCACTGAAATCATATATTGGAGCAGTGAGATACTATGCAGAATGAGTTAGAGAGGCAAAATCTAATGAGAACTAAAAATATGATTTCCACTTACAGTGCAAAAATTTAAAACAGAAGCTTCTCTAAGTAACAAAGAAATTATTTTCACCCAGACTATCAAGATACTCCTAGTTTTCATTCCTTTAAGGATATTAAGTCATTTACAGAATGAATTTGTGCACAGAGTGATCATACATTTAGATTTTGCTACTGAATTCAGTGAATCTAGGATTTCACCATGCAAATGTGCGTGGGTTGCTTGTGAACACGTTCGTGTTATAGTATTGCAGAAGTACACGAAAGTGTTCTTTTGAACCCTAAAGTGCCATCTGTTTTCTAGCTGTCTTCTCAAAACTCATTCTGTCTCTCCTAATTTCCAGAATAACAGCCTCAAAACAGTCAAATAAAAGAAAATACTTCCTGAAACCAAATAAAAAAGCCCCACCTTCAGCTACAGAGTTCTTATTGCTGCCTGCTTATGGAAATGACATGCATGTGATAAATGACACAGACATCACAGATGGATTTGACTTATCACCTGCATTCAACTGCAGCAAAATTTGTTTCCCTAACTGTCTGGATTTTTAAATTTCAACATTCCAAATTGCTTCAAACAGCCACTTTCAAGTGTATGCAAGATTAATGCAGAAGCTGGAGTTAAAATGTTTAATGCACTTTCTTCCTTGTGCATCCATAGCCCCAGGGATACCAATACAGTAGACCCAGCAATAACTTCCCTGCAGTTGTGACCTTTGTGATATTTGTCACAAAAGTGAGTGTAGGTCGCTTTCCCCAAACCACTATTTTCCTCATGGACAAGACAGGCTTTGACCTCTACAGACAGCAAACCCAAGAGGACACTTTCAGAAGCAGTGTTGCACCAGGAGCTTACCCTAAGCACAGAAAAGCAATCAAGACAAAGGCACTTTCTCATAGGTGAAGAGGAAAAAGAAGGGAAATTTCATGATTAGCAGTCATTCATTCCACTTAAAGCATGTGGCAATCAAGTGTGTTGTGGAGACTGGAAAGTTCTTGACCAGAAAAACATTTGAGTAAAGTAGCTGAAAATTTTCTAAAATAGTTTTCAATATCTGGAATTGTATTTTTCCTATCACACATAGATGCTGATATGAAGTGTTCATGAACACAAATTGCTCAGAGCCAGGAGGTGAAATCTCTTACCTTGAATGGCATTTCACACGGACTTTGATTCCCTACCAGCTGTTTCAAACACCAGCATCTAAAGGCAGTTCACCCTGCTCCCCATCGTTCCAGACCCCTCATTCCTTTCCTGCTTGCATGTCTGGATTTTCTTCCAGCTGAAACCATCTTGTGTTGAAAAATAATATGCCATCTTTTGCCTCCTATTGAAATAAAGATGCTGCCAGCTCCCTTGATGGTAAAAGTCATGACCCATAAACTTTAACATTACGTTTAAGGTATTTCGATTTTCCCAACATTCAAGATTAATTTCAGTTGAGATAGGTATGGCAATCCTCAAGTTGGCTGTTAGTATTTCAGTTTAATGTGTTAAATCCAAAGTCATAATACCTTGGAAGAAAAATCCCAAACCCCAACACTAAAACATAAACCCCCCTAACAACTGGTGTTTTAAAACATTTTTCCTAGCTGATTTACTGAGCTTCTACAGACCTCAGGGCCAAGCAGATCAGTGAGACAGGACAGATCAAGAACCGGCTGCATGATTGGCCATTATTCCAGTTTGTATGACTTTCTTCATGACCTTGAGAAATTAATTCCATGAACACACTTTTTTCTTTCACTACCCTTCCACTTACTTCATCTAATCTAGTGATCTGAAAATCTAAACAGAATCAGCTTCTGGTATGAGTTTTTACTATGCCTGACATGCGAGGCCTGCTCTTGTTTAGGTCCTGCAGACTTCACTGCAGCATAAAACCAGAACATAAAATGTTAATTTATAAAACAGCACTACCATATTTTCTTACACTGCAAACCAAAGATGTGCAAGAATATCACCACTCTGTCCTAATCTTTTAAGAAACAGACATATAACAGAAGAACTTATTCGGAATTCACAAATTTTGGGATTTTTTTACACTTGGATCTAATTCTAACCATTTTATTTTCATCCTATTTTTGGTGAAACAGCTACTTTTCATGCTACAAACATAACATTACTTAAAATAGAAAGTGTTCGTGACTGGAGTAGCAGAAAGCCATACACAAGATCACTTTTAGGATAGCATAATGTTTACTGAGTCACAAGACTAAAAATTTAGTCAGCAATGGGAAGGTTATGACAGCAGCAACTAATACAAAGAAAAAATGATGACAAAGTATAGGATCATGCTCATCTGTTCATTAATGAGTCTTTCAAGGGCATCACTCTACTGTGTTTCTGAGAAATGAATAAAAAATGGCATGCCTCACATCATCAGATTACAATTCAATTGCATAGCATGGTCTATGCAAAAAAATCCCACAGAATCAAAAGAAAGCCCAAACCCACCGAACAAATCAGAATTGCAATTATAAAGAAAATCACAAGGAGGCAGACAAACACCACAATCAATAAAATTCATGAGAAAAGGGAATGAAAAAGGATGTTCAGGATAAGTGACAATCTTTTGCACCTGCTTGTGCAATCAAAACGAACGTAAACCAAAAATTTCCAGGCACCTTAACAGATTACAAGGAATTGAATGCCACGTATTTTATATTTGCAGATTTATCTTTGTGAAGAAATTAAAAAATATTTGAAACTGTAGAGTTCTTCTGTACCAATCAGCACAAGTACCTTGACTTTAGATAATTTTCTGCAGCCTATGAGCTCATTTGGTATTAGTACCTGCCTCATTTGGTTTGACAATATCAAGTAAGTAAAAGGAAACACAATAGCCTGAAGTGTTTTATAGACTGGGGAAAGAGGCCTGCACAGTGACAATATGCCATATATCTTGGCTGTGAGATAGAGACCACAAAGACTGATGCTCGTCAGACAGCACAGAAGGTATCATTTCTGCTATGATCACTGGAAACAGGAAAATCTTGTCTCTGGGTTTAAGCCAGAACACAGACCCATTGTTTCAAGCACAGATACCTGAAAGGGTTGGCATGTCCCTCCTTGTACTTTCCATTCAGGCTTACTTTTACTTGGAAGAGATTTTTGAAAAAGATTATTTGTCTCTTTCTGTATCGACACATTTGATTTCCACAAGCTGAATTATGTCACGAGTAACAATCACCACAGAAGAACTCTTACAATTGAACTTGAAGATGACAGCAATACCTCCTGCTGTGTGTCTGGGCTTAGGTATCCATCATGAAAAGCTTGTTGCTGTACCAAGGGAAGTCCTCATAGCAATGAGGTCCGCTGCTACATGTAGCAGCATCTCAGTACTGCCTTTAATCTGTGCCTCACTGAGCTGGCATTGCCTTTGGAACTTAGATAGCAGTTACTTCATTGCATCTTCTTCCAAGAAAGCAACAATAACACTCAAACAAAAACCCCACAAAGCACTCTGCAGTGAGGGTCCCAAAAAAGAATGGTGGGAAGATTTGTGTTTTTCTGGACATTCTCTGAATAATCTGCACACTTTCAGGTGCAGAAGTTGCCTCAATTTTTTCTGAATGAAAGTTCACTAATGCCTTTATTACTCAGACTTTTTACCTCCTCATGGAATTACTCTGGGCACTGGCAGAGTGCTGGAGTGTCTGATCCAACCCACAGGGGTAAATAATATACAGTGATTACAATACCATCTTCCTCAAATTTATGAGAGAGATGTAGTCTTAATTATAAGCTCCAAGACATCATTTTCACATGAATTTCAGCAAGTAAATATATTGTAATTCTATACTTCAGGTCTCTAGGCTAGGTATAACAAGACTTATTTTTTCCATTTCTTCTCTGTACTAGCTTGCTGGCTATTCAAAGAGAGTATCTTTGAATAGATGTGGATAAAATCAACATTAGAAAACACAGCTTCCGATAACTGATGTAAACCAGTCTGAGGGTAGCGATGGTGGAAATTAAAAGCAGTTTTAAAGACTAACACATTATTATGACTCCTCACTGGGAACGCTTGCAGATGAAATTGGTTTGTGATTATAATTATCAAGCTGCCTATATGTGCCTGAAGATGCACCAACTACAGTGCACAATTTCAATGTGCTCTAGGCCTCTATGTCACTGTGACTGCAGCTTATTAAAAATAAATAAATAACCCAACAAACACACACAAAAGAACAACACCAACACGATGCATCACAATGGTGATAGTTACAAAATTAAAGTGATAAATTTAAAGCTGGGGAAGTCCCAGCCATCTGACTACACTGGCCTGGGGAGATCATGTGCCAAACCCCAGCAATGATTCGAGAGGAGCTGTAATATGCTTACAATCCATTTATTCCTGTGCAAAAGAACTAATGTTCTTTTAAAAAGCTTTTAAAAGCAGTACAATATACCAGCCAGACACAAAGCCATTTGTCCTTGGTTGCTTAGTGATCCTAGAATAGAGATGTAAAGAAATTCATTGGGCCTTTATTCTGACTAATTCAAAAGGTTATATGCTATTGTCTAATCTTATCATGAAATATATTCAACAATAGGGTCTTTTAAAAGGAAACTATTCCTTTATACTGTCCTTTATGAAAAAAGATTCATTAAAATGGGGTTACATTGAGGATATTACTTACAAAATCTCTTCAAATAGCAACAGGAATTAGTAAACATCACTGATATACATTTATCGTGTTAAAAGGTGGGCTACATTTCAGTAAGTTAATCCATCTATTTATCCTCCCTCTTTCTCCTACAAGAAGGTTGGGGTTTTTTTCCCTTCACTTTCCACAACCCACAAGCTTTAGGGAAATCTGCTCTCTTCCTTATAGGTGAGAGAAAATTAAAACCCACCAAAGCATGGAAGGACAAAGGAACAAATACAGAAACAGAAAGGGGCAGAAGCCTTCTCTTTACAAGTGTCCCATGGCAATCCAGTACTCCAAAATGGCAAGGTAGAGAAGCAGGGAACTGTTCTCACCCATCTCCTAGCTCTCTGGTATTGTGAAGCCAGAATATTCCTCAAATATGTGCAATTTAATTTTAACACCAGTCCAGTAGAGTCTATTGCTTAAATTTTATTTTAAGGTGAAAGACTGTATGTGAACACTTGCTGTGGAACAGTTGACATGCTGCTATCTCACACGCTAAAAGTAACTTAGTTAATTTGCCCAAAAAACTAAGTAGCATAATCTAGCTCTATAGAGATGTAAATGAATTCCCAATATACTGAAACAGATCTTCTAGTTTGACACTCTTCCAAGAGGTTCTGGACCATGGAATGATGTTTTGGCCCCCAATTGCTTCCCACCATGGTATAGCGTAGCAAGAGCTGTAATCTCATCTCCTCCCACTCCTGCTGTCTCTTGTAGGAATGTTTCCACCACTCCAGACTTCACCGCCTCACCTTAATGAGTTGCAGGCATTAAGCCCTTACAACCTCACTACTTTTCCCAAATCTATACAGTTCCACCTCTACAGCTCCAAAGGGTGTCCTTTTCCTCCTTTGAAAAATGCCCTCCTAGATAAACTCTGTAGCCAAAGCACAGTAAAGGAAAAAAAAAAAAATTGCTATCTTAACTCATTCTAACTGCTTTTTAAAATTAATTTCCATCCAGGTTTATATGGGTTTTTTTACTTCTACAGCATCAAAAATGCATTATTTGTATATATTATTTCACTCTTTTTTACACTCTCTCCATTTTAGTCCTGAGTGCTAGCAAGTCTCTGCACTCTAATTATCCTGTCGCCTCTACTCTAATGCCAATTCCCCGCCAAATCTGCCCCATATCTCTTCTAGCAATATGACATTCTCACTTTTGTCAAGTTCCAGCTCAGTTGCTTTTCATATTATGTATATTGTACTGTCTAAATACAAACACTTTTTAGTTTCATTTAAATTGGAATTAAATAGCACAATAAGGGAATAAGCATTACTAAGAAACTAAGATCCCAAGCAGTAAATGCACTGCCAACTGTACCCTGCCATATAACTGCTGACATTGACCTCTCACTGGAAGTGGCACAGCTATAGCTTTTATCAGAAAATTATCTCAGAGAAGAATCTTTTGCTTACTAGCACATATAACAAAGGGCTGACAATATAAATAACAGTGAGCTGGCAAAATTCAGACAACGTTCCTACAACCATCACTGACTGATTTTATTCACAAGAACTGTCAGGATTCTCCAAGATAATTCAGAAAACCTGTGCAAAGCACAAGTACCCCAAGAGACTGGTTGTCCCCCTACAAAGTGCTTCAGATTCCTTCTGTTTTGTGACTCTTAACTTATGCTGGAAACCTTAGTCCGTGTGCTCTTAGATAAAATCTAATGCACAACGAATACAAAACTCTCAAGATTTCTTTTCCACAGCCTTATATAGGTACAGCTCAGGAAAACAGTAAAATGATGAAAACAGTCACAGATGTCCTCAAGTAAGATGCAGAAATTTAGAAACTGCCTCCTACCTCCATCCCCTGTTTTTTAAATCAACAGAGCTACATGCATAACCAAGAAAATTGCATTTGGAAAGCACCTAGAGACAGATTATTTATCAGATCTTGCTTGAATTAAGACTAGAGATTATTCTTTTAACTGAACAGGCCTGAAGTAAACATATTTAACTCCATGGGTTTCATTTAAATGTCTTCTAATTTGCACTGCAGTAATGAGAGTAGCATAATTTCAATAATATTTATACTTGGGCTTAATTTCCTTTAAATAGTACAAAGCATGCTCTCAAAGTTTTCAAAATGATGTCAGTGTGAGTCTATGGGGTATGATGTTACAACGTTGGAATGAAATTATGTCACTGCAAATCTATGAAAGCAACATTGTAAGCAACAAACGAAAACTATACTAGCGCGTTAAAAAAATGGTGAAAACAATTTGAATGAATAAACAAATTTGAATAAAATTCAGATATTACAGACCAGAAATTACTTACCTGAGACTGCAATGACCAGTCTTGACTACAGATCTAAATCTCTATATATTTGGCTATAGAGGCAAATGCAGTCAAGTGCAATCTGTAGTATATTACCTAAATTATCATCTACCATACTTGAAGTTCCATGCAGCTTGCCTGGAAGCCTTTGGGCCAAATTTGGTTAGCATAAATAATACTGGAAATTACATACCAGGTACAACAACTGGAGAAGAGAGCAAGCTGTTGGAGAATTTCAACAAGCACTTCAAGAGTACAGAATTTATTCTTGACACAACCTGAGAGCAGGAAACCCACATCTGGTCACTCTCCCAGCTTCTAAAACAATCATCTAAATGCAAATCAGAGGTGATTTAATTGCATTGATGAGGGTATCATAAACACAAGTTAACATCTGACAATGTGGCTACACAGTATTTCACTACTGCCAACATTTCTTGCTCCACCTTTTTCCTTTTCTTCTGGGATCAGATTAGCATTCACAGTCATGAATCTATTTTCCAATGCATTTGAATCTAAAATGGGTTTACTCTGAAATTATAGTGCCACAGAGAAATGAAGGATCTGCGTTTCAGCTTAAAAAAGGTATGAATTTTACATACTGAAGGTGACTATTTCACTACTTTGTCACAGTTATTACACCCGTTTTTGGACCTCCTTACCAGCACTCCATATATAATACTCCATCCATAATGAACATAACTGAACATATGAATTACAGTGATTTCAGTTCTCAGGAACATTAACAAATCTTTCTAATGTTTTAAACTGTAGACATATTAATCATCTGAGGTTTTGGTGGTTTTGTTTGTTTGTTTTTTCAATCAGGCATTTCTTTTAAAACAGTTTAGCCAGAAGTGAAGTTCAGCTGATACTTGGTCTTCTCTGGTTTGTTGTGTAATGTTGATTTTTTTAAAATTGTTTTGACACAAGACAATGCATTTTGCATGGACATGAAACTGCCAAGATAAATGGTAAATTTGGGTGATAAAAGAGAAAATACTGATGTTTTTCTTCTCCTCAGTCCTACTTTGACAGCACATCTGATAATAACTTTGTGCCTAATCCTCACTTTTCCACAGGACAGATCCAGGAAAAAATCATGGTAATACTATCACTTTTGTTCTGCAGAATTCCAGGTTTATCTTTGGAATGCATTCTAGGACAGTTTACTGTACTGTATTTTCATTACACTTGTGAGTGGCTGACCAGGTGCCAAGCCCTAAAATCCACCAAAGTGCTGTGAATGCTACCAAAAAAATGGCACTTCCTTGGTGTAGAAGTTAAGATAAAGAATGATGAGGTCCATAGGAGAAGAAATCAGACTTAAACAGTGCACAGGTTTTTTATGCGGTGCACCTTCTTTCAGGTATTTAGTAATTTTAGGACACTGATAACTCTTCACACAGGAATGAATTACTTCAAGTTAGTATTAGTAATTTAGTTTAGTTTTGATAGCTGCCAGCTGTAACCTGACGGCACTTAGATTTAGTCACATGGAAATCCCCTGTTGTATATATTCTAGTATGCTGGATCTCTTTACACTCATCAGTTTTATATCTTTCCACAAATACCAGAAGAAAGATCTTTTTAGGTTCTGGCAAAGATCTTGGAATAGGAAAATGTGCTAGTTGCCAAAAAGGCACTGATTACTGTAACAGAGTAGCCTGGAGTTTCTATCCTTTTCCTTTTAATATGTAAACTTGTTTCTGATTTAGTACCAGCTCTTCTGGCAAAGGTGTTTTCCTCAGTGCTAGTTTATGTATAGCTAGACTATACGTGTCTCTGTTGTCTTAGGGCACATAAACCAGTTTTCACTTACTCTGAGCACAAATAAATTTTATACCATTTAGTCCTATATTGTAAGTGATAGAGTGAGTGCACACAAGATAGGGACAGAAACAGTGCTTCTATTGCATGTAGGCTTTTTAACCATGATTTTAATAGCAGGAGCTATTGAAAACTCCTTAAAAAAAAAAAAAATTCTAACAAAAGGAAGAACTACCTTTAGACAAACCCAGTAAGCAAGAAATCCAAGATTTCTCTTCCTTCAGAGAAGTGCTTTTTGCTTACTGTTCAGCATAATAGATTTTCCTTTGATAATGCTCCAATACAAATTTGAATGACTGTTTACAAGATGACCTTGCACAATTTGTTTGTGTGACTGGGAAGAGGAGGTATTGGAGGTTTGGGGTTTTTTTCGGTAAGGTGATGTCCCATTAAAGCCTGAAAAACTATGGAATCATTCTTGGCTGAAATGCCTTCTCAAATAGTCTCACCCATTCATTGCTGCTACATCTGAACTGCAGGGGAGAAAGCACTTCCTATGTTCCATATGGCTATATGTGCCCTGGTCACATCTTAAAAAAAATAAATAAATAATAAAAAAAAAATCTTGCTTTCTCATGGATTAACCTTCTCTTTCCTATTACTTTCAGGTTTCCACAGAAGAGAAGCCACAATAGCTCGAGCTGCCTACACAATCTAGACCTTAAAGAAATTCCATGTGTCCAAAATTACATCTTCCTTCATACTTCACAATCTAAACATAGTCAGAGCTGACTAAAAAGAACTGCTTTTGCAGCGCCTAAAAATCTTAGTTAAATCTCCAGGTCTGTTAAATCCCTAAAGCCTTATCATGATCCCTTAGACAATCCACAGTGAATAAATTACTGTTAAAAATATATACATTATCTAAGCATGAAGCATGACAACGCTTGACTTCTTGAACTCACATACTAATATGTTATATTTGTAGAATTTCAAATAGCCAAAGTGAATGATTGCATCCTTTCAAATGAGTTGCTAAAGGCCCAAATCTTCATGCTCAGAGTCCTCAAAGAAATGCATTGCAACTGAGTGACAAGTTAGATACAATTAGTAAGCCAGATACTTGAAAGCAGGTCCTGGTGGCATGTGTCTTATGAAAAAAATCAGGTCTTATTTCAAGGGTACTGTTCAAGAAACCAGTTTCCCAAGTGGCACTGGGGAGATTAATTTCTACTGAATGCTTATGCACTGATCTTTGTCTTCACAGTGTCTCTCACAATATATTGCTTTAATTGATTCTTTTCACTACAATATTTATAGTCTGCAAAACAGTTTGACTAGATCAGAAAGTAACATATAGACATAAATATTTTCAATTCAGGGTCAAAACAGAGAAGATTTAACCTTCTTACAATGCTTAAAGTCACAGTTCTCTCTTTTTCATTCACCCCGGTGTCTAACAAACATCCAGATAATATATATCCCAAAGTATCAAGAAAAGCAGTTTGAATGTCACTGTCCTTGAATATTGAAAAATATCTTAAAAGGCGTATTCAAGTGAAGGAGCAAAAAATAAAACCAAACCCAAAACCCAAACGTGCAGTTTCACAGATTGCTTCTCAAGGTGAGGATCTGACAGCAACATGTGGGGGCTACACTCAGGTCGGTCAGGGCACTTAGGTGACCAGCTTATGTGTAGAAGGTCAGCTTGAAGCCATAGGCATTTTGTGGCAGCAGTTAGGGCAGTAAGCACACCTTTAGGATATGTCAAGAGCTACCTCTCAGAAGGAAAATATCTAAGCTTGGGACATAAAAGGAATAACTAAAACTCAGTGGTAAACATTGGAGGAAGAGCGCTGAATTTCAAGCACCAAGAAAAGCATCAAAGAAATACCATGAGAATATTTCTAGATTTGAACTGATTCCTCTTCTTATTCTGTATCTTACAAGTTCACAACTGGCCTTACAAACTTTGCTACCACCAAAACACAGCACAGAAAGAAACAGAACCATCCAGCTGACACAGGAATTATACCTGGCAGCATGTGTAAGTGTGCACACATCAAGTGAAATTGCAGTCTGATGTGCAATTCCAAATTAACGTCTGCCTTTTGCTTTGATCTGAACTGCAGTCACTGGTCAGCAAACCAAGCTATCAGTTGGATACTACTGCTCCTAATTTCCTAAATGCAAACAGATGGATTTCAGTGGTAGGTCAACTGGTTCATAACATATTTTCAAAACAATGTTTTCCACTTCTGGATTATGACTAAAGCCAAAGAATCATGTGTTGTAAAACAAAGCTTCTTCAGACTGGAGAATCTATTGAGCTAGTTTTAGCTTTCATTCTAAAAATACTTTGCTTTTAAAACTTTTTTGTTATTATGGTAATCTTGAAAGTGTAAAGTAATTGTTAGGATAAGACTGTTAGCTTTAACTTCCAACCTCGTCATGCATAACCCCAAGCTCTAGACAGAGACAAAGTTACAGAGATCTTCCCTTAAGACTAGCACTGCTATATCTAAGCACCAGGGCTGAGAAATTTTTTTTCACATTATTTTTGGCTCAAAACATCTCCTAAGCAGGTATTATGAATTTTTAGCAGTTAAAAAACATTGATGAATTCCTGTTGTGAAAATGACTGTAAAATTGTAATTATTTCTATTTTCACATGAACACCATCTTTCATCCTCACTATAGTCTTCTTTTTGTATTAGACTGTAGTATTAGCAAAATGGGAATATTCTGTAACAATTCCTGAAGTATTAAATGTCAATACATTAATATTCACTAGAATCTGCAAAAAATTACTTGATGGCTCTAAGCCAAATACATCCAGACTCCTGACTCACAGAACTCACTGACCAACCTTTTATACAGAAATATATACACTGCCAGACCAGGATCACACACTTGATCTCCACATTTCCTACGGCAAAGATTTCATACCACAGACACCATATTACACAGGGTAAAGCTTTGAGCTTGAAGGCATCTCATCTGGCTTAACACTCAGGCCAACTCTTCTGACAAGATTGAAACCATAGTAGAGAAAAGAGAGAGGAGTTAAAACCAGTATCATAAGCCTAGTCAGTATGTTAAGGACATTTTGCAATGCTTTTCACTAGCTGAAAGAAGAGATCTGGTTGCTTAGCACATTTAACAAAAGATCTTTCCTCTACTGTTCTATACATACTCAGGTGCTTCTAACCCGCTGGCAGTTCACATATCCTTACTGTCTTCTGTATGCTGATGGGATCTGCTGAAGCACTGAGAACCAGCTTAATTCCATGGAGATTTTCTTTTTCTTTTTTTCCCCAGCGCTTGCAAGGGAACCAAGGCCAGTTTAAGAGTGAATATTTAAATTATAATATCTGATAAAAAAAATAATAATCCAAAACAAACAACCCCCTCACACACTTTGCTATTTCTTTTCCTTAGTTGGGAAATGTGTTCTAAAATAAGGCCAGTAAGACAGTAACTCTAAGCAAATTAGCTACGTTGTACCTGAATCTGTAAGATAGTGAAATACAATTATAAATACACATCGACTAGGATTTTACTGACTTTTACTTACGCTCAGAGTTCTCTTATGTAGGATTTTATATAGCATCTTTTGCAAACACTATTTTAAATTTTAATTTAAAAATTAAAAAAAAAATAATCCCACCACTCTATCAAAGCAGACTAAAGAGGAGGAGGGAGACTTGAGAACAATGTACACTTTCAGCATGAAAGCGCCATGATATCATTCTTTGGCCTGCTAATACATATACTTTGAGAGACTGGGACGGGGAGGTGGGAAGGAAACAGAAACAGGGTTCTTTGTACCCTTATGAAACGCCAAATGACTCCTTCTCCCTCTTGCCCATCAGTAAATCACAGGGAAGCAGTTAAATAACATGAACCAAGAAATTAGCACAAACAGCACAGTCATTTCTGAAAATCTGGTTTAACTAAAACGCCAGCCTGTCATTGACCTGATTTATGTGACTGAGTAGAAGGTTCTACACAGAATTCTGAATGCCACTGTGGTTCTACAGCTTAGACACAACAGAATATTGATATTTAAAATACATACCTTCTGCAAATAAGGTTTTTTAGGCCATCCAGTATTATCCCTATGTTCCTTGTAATAGATATCTGGGTTTTACATGTATACAGAGAAGAAATCGTAACAGTAACTGCGCCTTGACGTCCAGTGGGGGGTTTGTGGGGATGTATCTGGATTTTTAGCTCAAGCGAAAAGAAAGGCTAATAAATCTACTTATATACACAGTAAGAACATGTAGAATGAGGAGTAAAAACTTACTGTGATCCAGTGAAGCATTCCTAAATGAGGTTCAAACCAATGAAAACCAAAAGACAACTGACTTTTCAAACCTTGGAATATGGACTTGTGCCCACTGGAGCTCATGGCAAGGTTCCATTGATATCACTTTTGTAGGAAAGATCTCCAATACTGCAGTTTAATGTCTAATCTATATTACTGTTATTTTTTGGCACGATTCAACTTGGAATGCGGTAGCGTGATATGAAAAGAGTGTTTTGTTTGCAAACTTGGAATGAAATCTGACTTGGACTAGATTGCACAATAAAGAATCCAGCAGAAGGGAATTTGACACTCACCATTCTGGCAGAAATCAAAACTTAAAAATACTTTGATACTATTATCTGAAATTAAAATCAAAAGGAAGAAAACAGAAGTGTTCCACTGTGCTAGATTACTGGCATCTTTGGTTAATGAACATTACCTTCTTCAAAATCATTTGAAGCTAATAATAAAGCTCCTATCTAAAAATACTGCAGAATTAGAAGAAGTCCCTGTCTAGGAAACAGAAAAGCTATTAATCCTTTATACTAGCATGTAAAATCTGAAACCAGTGGTGACACATCCTGTATTATTTCTTCTTTCTGAGCCATTACTGAATTAATTTGGAGTTCTCAATCCCTGTTCAGCACAGTACTTAAGCACGTTCTTGACTCTATACACATGAGAAAAGCTAAATCCTTATCTAAATTTGACTCCATTGTAAGTTAAGCATAAGTATGTCAGAACAAGCACAGTGGTGTTTCACTGAACTAGAAACTTGACTTCTACAGATGGGAGGGAGTCCCTCTAACCTCTTTTGTTCTCACAAGTGCTAAATCCTCAGTTTGATCAGGTCACTGTTGTGTGTCTTTAGCAAGATAGGGATAACAATTATTTAAGAGCATTTGTAAAGTCATTGCTCAAGGATAGTACATGTGGAGAGGAAAATGGAAAATAGAAAGAAGCACAGCATGAATCAGATTCTTTACCTAATGCTACAGAATAATATGGCTAGTGTATTTTCATTATTATTTCCATAAGCATATTTAAAGAAGATTAAGAGGATCAAAATTACATTTGGATAGTCTATTTGTATTAAATTCAGCCAGATACTAATCCTAGCAAATATTTATATTAATGATTAACTTTGTGCTATGGGAACTAATATACTGCATACAAAGTCTGAAAAAACACTGGGTTTGGAAATACCTGTTAATCAAACACAATGTTTTGCTCATCCTACTTCAGCAATGTGTCTTAGTCATGACTTGGAAACTCAATGATCATGAAATCTTTGATCTGTTTCCTGACCCATTAAATAGTATCAGTCAAAACAAAGTGGGAAGAAGGTTGTTTTAATGCAGTGGATATTCTTTCAGACCAAAACTGCAAGGAAGTCATCTCCATTTGTGAAGATTTTAGGTTGCCATTGATCAAAGACAGAGTAAATTCAACTACCTCAAGTTAGAAGGATCTACCACATGCCAATAATTCCTGCTTCAGCTAATTCACTGTAGTTGTGTCATAAAAATGAGTCAGTGCTGATAAGAAAATATTTTCTTCTGTTAATCGGTGACACCATTTGAAAAGTGGAAGGTAACAGATACCACCAATTCACTACAAAATAAAAAATAAAACCTTTACCCTAATAAAAAGGATCTTCTCTCCAACTCTGTATCTTCCTTGTGAAAGACGCTCCACACAGAACTTATTAGGGCATTTACAAGGGGGATCTTCAGAAATGTGTTTAACCTGAAAAACACAAGACGTTATTAACAGAAACTGTTTAATAGCAGGTGTAGCAAAACATTGAAGAAGACATTTGACATAATGTGATATCACTAATCTAAGGCTTCATTGATGATATTTTCTTAGTTTTTCTTAATTTTCCTAATATTTCTGTATTCTCAGACTGGTGCTTCCACTATCAAGAGCAATTTTACAGCTGTCACAATGTAAAATTAGAGACAAGCATCACAGAGTTTAACATAAAATTGGAACTGTTTAACTGAAGTCAAACATTTCGTTAATTTGAGTTCAGCATCAAACTTTTGGTAGATGTGTTCTCAGTATTTTATGTTGAATCAGCTCAACTGTCAAAGTGCTAACACAGCTGACATGCAAAATGAAGATGTCATAATGATGTATTTTTCCTTCAAAATAAATGTAACAAATATAGAAGCATCTTGCTTATCAATAAAAAGCCCTGCCCTATACCTTCACTTGGCACTTTCATATAGTGCACTAATGCCTTAAAGTATACCGAGAACACCATGACAATCACAAATCTATTCCAAGATTCTCCCCAATATTGCTAACTTTGATGGTCTCACCTGAGGGTATTAGTGCAGTCAAGGGTAATTTAAAGGGGCCTCAAGAGTACTCTATCACTTTCAACAATAAGGGCTGAGAAAGTACAGATGAAAACTATTTTTCTGATTTTTATCAGCTGAATCAGCTTGACTTCAGCCTCTTGTGAGAACTTGGCCTTGCATGTGCTACCAAAGGCATTAATGTTTAGTAAAATCATATTTTGTACTCCAGTGATCTGAAAGTAACGCAGCCATCAATGCCAAAAGAGCAGATCTGGTTGAGAAACTCTTATTTGACATTCAAATCATACTACTGCATAGGAACAGCAGTAACAAGTGAGGCATTTTCATATACTGGAGTTTTCTTTGATGAAAGCTGACCTAGTTTGTCAGTGTCAAACAATGCAGAAATGCTGGAGGAACTTCCTAGAGAATTTTGTCCACTTCAAATAGTATTCCTGAGACCTTTTCAATCCAGTTTGCAAACCAAAGCCTGTAAAAATAATCTGAGGTCTGGGAAAGAATCTTTTCAGAATGGGTAACAAAGTCTTAAAAAGTTTAAAAGAAAAAAAATAAAAAACAGGGCACTCTAATAGGTGCTTTGGTTATCTTAAATAAATAAATAGGAAAGGCTTCTGAAGTACAGCAAATGTTTTTCAGATCTTCTTTTCAAATAAAGTTATCATATATTAAATAACCTGAAAGAAATTGAAGTTAACCAATTATTTTTTCTATACT
>WUAM01000305.1:2702967-2742967 GCA_024336885.1 Actenoides hombroni
TGCTACAAGTAATTTTTTCTATACTAAAATAGGAAGCAAAAATGCTTTTGAAATTAGTCCTGTTGTCCGATTTAAAGGCTTTCCAATGATTTCTGAATTTGTTCAATGTTGTTATCTGAATAGCTTTATTACTTTGTGGTTTTGGGGTTTATTTTATAATAATTCTTAACTATTTTCTTTAAATCAGGGCATGATACTTTTGTGAAAATTTTCACTTTGAAGTAACACTTAGCAGAGGAACTCTACATGTATCTTGCACACAAAATGTTTCTCAGGAATCAGAGGAGTTGTCCTGTTTGAAGGTACAATCACTGAATTATTTTAAGATTAACTATTCCAATGATTTTTATCAACATGGGTGAGTGTTAGCTTCCATTACTGGACTATTTAGATAGCCAGAGTACAATAGGAATAACTTACATGAAGTCCCCGGTTGATGACTGAAATCCAAGTGCAGATGGCTGAGGATGCAAAAGGCGCGTTCCTGTATCTTTTGGAATGTCCTAGCAAGACCAGGACTGCGCTTAGAGGACTATCTGTCAATGGACTTCTCAATGCTCCCCGATAATCAGTGGTTTCAGATATAATATCCTATGGCATTTATCACTCTGGAGACACTCTTGAAATTTAAAGCTGAAAAAGGGTAGTGTGAACTACACCTTAATAGCTGCATCTACCAGCATTCATCTAAGTAATCAAAAACTCAGAGCAGCTGGATATGACAGGTTCAAGATGGTTTTGAACTATGTAAGCAAAATACAGCCATCTTTGGCCTGTGGAGAATGAAAGCCAAAAGATTTATACTGGTGTAAAATGGAGAATAATGAGACCTTTGCTGATGATCTTGCTATTGAGGCTTCCATTACCTTACTATCCCAAAGGATACAGAAGTACTATTGAGTGAAATTTGGAAATCAAATAAGGAAGCAGAGGGAAGAATTATATCCTCTTTTATTTTGTGTCTGGACTATATGAGTACTGCTGCTATTTTATGGTGTGAGTGTCTGGGGCAGTGTGGGTCAGGAATCTAAGCTGGATGAATTCCATTCTGTTTCTATCCCTACTGCTTTCTAAATTAAAGGAGGTGGTTGGAGACAACCTTCATACTCTCCGTTCTCTTCATACAAGATACGCAGTCACCACCCTCCTTCTACACATAACTGTTCTTTCTCAATTCTGTTCAAATATAAGTAAGTGCTTTCACAAAGTTAAGGAAGAAATACAAAATGTAAAAAATGTTAAATGTAATTATTTGCATCAAATAGTACAAAAATATTTCAATAAAATGAATGAACATTATATTCCATCTGCTCTTTGTAACAAAAAAGTGGCACATGGATTTTTCAAGAAGTGCTTTGTAACTCCCAGGTGGCACATCTACCTTGTAATATAGCAGTTACTATAGTAACTGCTGCTTTTTATAGAATGTATTTGTACTTTTCAAGTTTAACCTCTTCATGGCTTCAAAATGTGTCCTTTTCATCTGATTCCAGCTGTTTCAAATGAACCCCTCTAGGGTTTGCAACAGAGAAATGAACACTACAGCATAGCACGAAGAGTTTAATGAAATTCAAGCAAGATACTTTCTTTCTAACAATGAGGAAAAAAAATGGTGTGGGTTTTTTTTTACCATTTGAGAAACATGCAGAACAGCAGCATAAAAATTAGGCTGAGATAACTTAGAAGTGTTTGTTAACATTCTGTACAAGTCAGTATGGGCCAAATCTCCTAGTCCTGACTCAGTCCTTTCTCAGACAAAACACCAAGTGGGAGTTGATGAATAAGAAGCGAACAGAAAAAGAAAACAGAGTAATAAAAAGGGAACTTGGCTGTAAGCACAAAGCTGTGCTAAACTGCAGATCTCCTACACAGTGTGACATTTTTTCCAAACTTCAGGAATAAACAATTGTGGTCAAAAATAAATCAACTCTATCTGCAAATCTTTAAAATACAGTGAGAAGTTAAACTCAGGCTTCTGTGTGCTTTGCAAATAAGTGCATACCAGAATGGGTCAGATAGGAAGAAGCTTCCTCTCACAACTTACAGCATCATCCAACAGTTTCCCTGTGCTCTTTTTCCCAGGAGACTTTGTTGGTGATGGCGAAGGAGATGGAAGGGGGACCGAAAGTGTTTCCTCTTGTTCAATCTCTTTTTCCAGCTTTATTAATCCAGGAGGCTCCACCCCAAACCTTTTGGAAACATGGAAATAAAATTATAAGTCCTTATAAAGTATTACATATTTTAAAACAAAAGGATGGAAAAAATGTATTTTCTGTATCACACTGTTCTGCACCAATAGAATACTACCTAGATTAACAAACATGTATAAAATATATCATTCCAAATTAACACAAGAAATGAATTTGCATGAACAACACTAGGCCTCAAAAATTGCTGCATGATGTAAGACAGATTCAAGTTCAGTATATTAGCTTTTTTTCTTTCTTTTTAAGTTTTCATTTTTCCTCAAGCAACATCCTTTCAAATTACTTGACAATTTATATTTTGTATTAGGATTTTTTGAAGACATTCAGATGAAAGGGAATTAAATGTTATCCTGGTCTCAGCTATTACACTGAATTTATAGATAAATTAACTGAGACATGGGCAATATTTTTCTTAAGCGGCTAATGCTTTTTCTAATCAATTTTTGATAGCTGATCTTCATATCTCTGTTTTCAGTGGCAAAACACTTGTAGCTCTAACTAAAAGAAAATACATGCAAATTTGGCATGAAGCATCTCAAACACAGCACTTGAAGAGCAAAGCTCTTTAAAACATTGCCTGCTTTTGAAAGCTTTAGGGCAAGTGATTTAAATCAGTATCTCACAAAAAGCAGCAGAGCTTGGACAGATGTCAGAAATCTAAAAGTCCATCCCATTTTCCTAATCACTGATAATTCCCCCATTTTTTTTCTTTGACAACACTGAACAAAACCCAGAAAACCAGAAAGATTTCCCTTTTCAGAGGAGGACTGCAGCTTGGAGAAGTTATCATGCCAGGTAGGCTTCTCATAGCCAACTACTTGCATAAATGGAACCATATTTTCTTCTGTAATAGAAAAATCCATAGCCCAGATGCAGAACTATGCTGACTTACCTAGGTAAAGATCCGGACACTAAAATATTGAGCAGTAACCAACAGATTATGAATATCTAAACTAAATATCATAATAGCATTGAGTGTACAGAGAAAGGGCATAAACACACATACAATCTTCTGTGTTTTTCTGATAACTTTTAATTTAGTCACACCGCTGCCTAGTAAATTAATATAAAGAAAACCAAGAACTCGATCTGTGCTTGTATTGGCCTCTAACTGGTGCAGTATGCCTAATGAAAAGTCAGCCAGCATTGAAGCAAGCACTTACATACAATCCATTTACTTCCTGTCTGTCTGCAGATGCCGACAGGCTGTAAATCATACAGTTCCCAGTGGGCTCTAAGCCTACACCTGCATGCAGCCTTACTCATCAAATAAAACTCTTCTACTCTGAGCAATGCTGCTGCTTTGCTTCTACTGCTTTTCATAATCTCCATTTCTTGTCATTGTGACAGACTTTTAAAGTTCCCTGTACTTCCAGTATTCTGAATTCCTCCAGTGAGGAGCTGAAAAAATAAAACCAATGAAGAAACGTACACACACCCATTTATTTTTTTCCATATACTGTATCAACTGAAACAATGCTGCTGGAAAGCTGAAATGGTAAAAACCACACATATTTTCTGGGAGGAATAGAGGTACAAACTCTGTTCTGGAAGATATGATGAGAATTTCCTTTTCTGCTCTTTTCTAGCATGCCTTCTTAACTACAGAGGATCCTCCAATAGACTTCTTAGAGCACCACTTCCCATTTTTACCAAGGAAAAATGGAACATAATAGCAGAAAGATCTTGAAATTGCTCAACAGCAATCTCAAAACATCTGTAGGGGTTGTTCAGTGGTTAGCCAAGAACTTAATTCTTTCTACAGAAAAAAATAATTTAGCTGTTTTCCATTGTATGATCTCTGACTTGAAAATACATTGGGAGAACTCTGGGCCTGTGCAACCCATTGCAGTACACCCACCCTGTGTATTGCCAATGCTCAATTTCATCCTGTAGGACATTTCCCTCTCATAAATGTTCTCACTCAACCCACATATACCTGCTGGTGCACACAATGGTCCATTTTAGCTATTGAAATTTCATAGGTGACCTCAGAATTTTGTGTTCATAAACAACTGAAATCCAGGATAGTTTACCAGGGGAATCTATTTTTATTGGTACCTGGCTTTGAACTGCCACTCTTTGAGCAAAGTGGCCACACCAGTTTTCCACTCACCATGGAAAACTGTCCTTTACTCTTTTAATTCTTTAAAAACATACCAAGGCACCTTTTCAAAGATATAGAAAAAAATTCACAACTCTTTCGCTTCCTAATATGAAGATAGCCAACAAATATCTTCACTGAGATGATGGTATAGAGATTTCACTATATTTGTTAACATCTGCCCAATAGATATTCTTGAGTGACATCAAGACAAGCATTTTCCTCGAGCATAACAAGCATACAAGTTAGCTTGAGATGTGCTGATTTAATAAGTCTCTTTATAGCCACTGCTGTCAAGAATGTAAATATTTCTTCATTCTTTAAATATTTTCACCTACCTTGCTGCAATCCTTCCAAGTTCCAGCAAACAAAGGCACACTTCTCTTGGCTGCTTGTGCAGAACTGTAGAAGCAAAATCAAGTTGGAAAACATTTAGAAATAAAAGTTATTTTAAAGATCTTAGTGATGAATGGAACCTAACCATCAACATCTGTAACTCCCGACTCACATAAAACTTGGTTTTCTTTGGTTTGCTGTGGAGTTTTACTGGTATAAAAAGGATGGGATTGAAGAGTGGTTCTCAGAGTGCAGATGGTTTAGGAAGCTCCCATTTAGTTACGATTTAGTTCCATTGAAAATTCCTTTCATAACCCTAAATCTAAATAACCGAGTAACTATTTGGTCCATTTGATAACCTGCAAGCAGTTTATAACTAAAAATAATCAAGAGCTCTGGAAGAGAACTAAAATTAATGTTCTCAATTTTTGACATTCTACTAAAGTGATACTTCTCTTTCTACAAACCAAGAAAATTCATATCCTTTAATCACCATTTTTTCTTATCCTATTTAAATCATGAAAATAACAAAATTGCATTACAAGGATACATCTTATTATAAATTTAGTCCTGAACTTGTTATGCATCTACTTTTGAAGCAAATATGAAGCTACAATACCTTAGGAAATCAGCTCATCAGAGGAAAAAAAAAGTAACCAAACTAAATAATTTTCTTCTTCATATATACACACACATGTATATGCAAGTTTTCATGCCTGGATCCCACACAGGACTTGTAGTTTTTAAGCTGCATAAGCAGCTGTAACACGGCTGCTCATTAAGAACTTCTCATTAAGAAATATAACCATAATCCAAGATAATTATTCCCCCCAACCCCTCCAATTCAGGTAAAGTTCTCTAGAAAAGTCCAGCAAAATATAAAAGCAAAATCCAAAATTAATAAATGAATAAAGGCCTGTGGCTGTTTGCATAACAACTGCCCAAAAGACTAAAAAGAAGAAAGGAAAAAAGAAGAAAAAAACAAAAAAGGAATTTTGAGTACAGTGCCATCATCTCTCCAGAAATACCCATCAAAAAACCCCTCACGTTGTGGATAAAACTCAGGTTTTAGAAATTTCCACAATAATCAAAAGATTTGTACCTTACACTTCAGATTGAACTGACTGAAAAAAATATAAATAAATCTGTGAATATTTGTATATATCAGAAAAAAAAAAAAAACAACAAAAAAAAAACAACAACAAAATTCATTTGTTTTTAATGAGTTAAGGTCAAGACATCTGCTGTATAAACATTTCCATTATCCAAAGACTCACCTAACTCAAATTCATGAAGAAAAAAATTCCATTCCTGAAAAAGATATTTCAATGTCTAGTTAAAGCTCTAAAAGTCATTGCTTGGTCCCATACTGTATGTATGAGACCCAGAACAGGAATCCACAGACAGAAACATCTCTAAGTAACTAGCACCCTGAAGCAGACCTTCAAGCTGCTGCAACTTCAACTTCCAGCTCCACTGACTTGAATACATGTATGGTACATTGCTGAGGTGGATACACACCCCACTATCTTTTACCAGTGTATATGTAGCACTGAGAGATGTATGCATTCTTCCTCTCCAATTTCATCCTGATATATTTCCAGAAGTGAAACTGCAGAGAATGAAAACTAAAATGGTACTGAACAGTATTTTTATCCTTCAGACATCTGTTATTAAGAAGGTAAAAGATGCAGACTTGGACATTCAGCTATTCTCACCAGTCTTCCTTGCCAAAACACATTTTATGAAGCAATTTACCTTTGCTAGTAATCAGTATTTTTAAAGCATTACATTCATGACGCTAGAAATATATTCTTCTGCTTTGGTTTTAAACCCCTTGGAACTGCCCCAAAATAAAACTAGATTTTAAGAGATCAGACATCCCCCAAAATATAAACAGAATAAACCAATTTTGGAATAGTAAAAGGGAGTCCCAATATTTCTAAATTGCAACTCACACATATGCACATCTGAATGACTTCAGAAGGGAGGAGAAGAGAGGCTCAAGTAATACTATTTGCAAAAACATCCACAAATAGAACTGGAAGAGGATTTGACTGAGAAAGGTAAAATGCTTTTCTGCCAATGCTTAAAGCTCTTCTACTCAAACAAAATTCAAAGTCCTTTAGCAAATCTGACTTAACATAATCTAGACGCATTTCATGCATTTCACATCAAACAATGTAACACAGTGAAATCATTGTTAGAGGATGAAGAGCTGTGCAGGCAATAACCAGCCACAAAAACAAGCATCTGGTCATCTGATAAGAAGATGGTGACAGTGCTTCCAACAAGAAAATGTTAGCATTCCTGAGGACTATACCAGCATATATATTCGGGAACTTCAGAGACAAACAAATTATTATATAATAATAATAATAACAACCTTGGCACATTTTTCCATCTAAAGAACAGAAACATTTCTTAGACTTCCTTTCTTAGTTTTACTTACTGAAGTTAATTGTCGAAGCACTTCAAAACACCTGATAGAATAGATGGCAAAAACAATCTCAGAGGTACTACACAGTGACAATATCATTACTTAAAAGGCGTATGCCACTAAAAAGAAAACCTGTACAACTCCTCATAAGTCACATTCAAATTCTCACTGTACTGTAATTTAAACTGGCATTTGAATTCTGACAGTACTACAGCTCACGGCTAACTACACTACGGACAGGTACACAGTTTCATAAGCTTGTAATTGTACATAGGTACATGGTAATAACTAAGAGAATTTAAACACCACAGGCTGTTAATGCTGAAGTGATTGGTTACAAGCTGAGGTTGAAATATAACCCCTTTACCCATGGTATTCTGTCTTACCTGTGGGAACTACATCTACTATTTTCTGGATTACTTACTATAATCTCTATTAATAGTTGCATTAATAGGCACCAGCTCAACTTTTTGACCTGACCAGTTACTTATTCCCAGATATCCTATATGACAAACAGGTATTTGCTTAACAGCACATTTTCTGTAATTGCAGCATTTTATATGCAGTTAGACAAACTAAGTACTGGAGGACTAAAAATTATTTTGAGAAACCATCTTCATTCTATCTACAGCCACATACACAATTCACTGCACATAATTTAAAGTCTACAATCAACAATTCATTTCCAAAACAATGCTACATTTAGTACAGTAAAAAAAATGAAGATTTCTCTAACACTTCTATGAGGTAAGTAGTATTATTATCCCTGCTTTATACATGGAATTAAAGTATATGTAGTAGATCAAAAAAAAACAACCCCACACTTATCTAGATGCTATTCTAAAATACGTAATGTCTCATCTCCAGGGTGCTGTTGAGGTTCCTGATTGCACGTTTTGTATGAAATCAACACAACTAGTGATCCCATTGCAAAGTCTGCTATGGAACCTCTTGCTTCATGTAGGAGCTGTGTGATAGAGCCATAGTCATTTCTTATGACACCATTCAGTAGCAACATCAAAATACCACCCCAATTGCCATCAGAATTCACACATTTAGGGGAAGTTTTTCAAAAGGTTGATTCTTTAAACCTTCTTCCTATTGTCTTTCACTTTCTCCTTTAATACTATTTGTTCTGACCCTAGATTTATTTTTTTTTTTAGCATTGTTTTGACAACACTCACTTTGTTCAATTTATCCCAAACTTACCCTTGCTTCTGCATCAGAGTTATACTACGACATACTTAAATCGAGGAGTTGTGTTCCCCCACCCCCCATTTCAGCACTATCACTTACAGAAGTCTCAAAACAATTAAGGTTTCAAATACAGTAGATCTATGGATAGCAAATAATTAATCTAGAATGAATATAGAGATCATCTAAACACTAATAATTTCTTGGAATTCATTAATTTATGATGCTAATCCATCGGTAATAACACAGTGTCCAGAATGCTTCTATAGTCCTCAAAATGAGAAAAATTCAAGATATTATGAGTCGTTTAGTAAAACGTTGTGAAAGACAGGACAAAGCCTTGTTCTGATGCAACTACATGTAAAATTTAACATGCTGTTACAAACTGTAAATGTGTCACTGTGAACGAATTGTCAAAGTACTTCCATCTTGTAAGATGAAATTGGATAGTGTATTAACTGAAAAAAAAAACAACAACACTGCCCCATGCATAGAATATTTTTAAGTGATTAACATTTGAGTGTTTTCGTTCTTTTTCAAACTCAAACCCAATAACATTAGAATGGAGACCAAAGGTATCTGGGTTTGTCTATTCTTTCCACTAAAACACTAGATTTTTTTTGTTTAGGGAACATGTCCCTTAAACTTTACTCACTAAGTTGCATCAAAAGAAGTCCATGTCACATATTGTGTGTAAACACACAGTTACAGAATATATAAACACAAAACATTAATACAACAACATCATCCAACAACTTCCAAAACAAACAACAGACATAAGCATGCTGGCACACTTGGTGGCAAACCCTTTTCTTGCTGGGTAGACTCATAGAAGAGACGCAGAATATTCATTGGTTCCAAATCCTATAATCATTCAACAACACTACGTTACCGACAAAGAGTTGATAGAAATAGTTCTGCTAGAAGAGCAAAACGGTAAAAGGAGAATAGATAAGTTGCAACACAGATAAGAACTTCAACTGGGCAAAGACCTTTTGAGCAACAGAACAAAGAATCTTCTTGATTCAGTACAGTGTGCTCTTTTGTCTTCCATAGACACTGAGTTGTCTATCGTCACAGCAGCATGACACTTTTATCTGAGTTCACAAAACAAACATTTGATTCTAGTAATTTCAAGGTATTTGGCTGAAACAAACTCACAAGGTAAGACACAAAAGTTTTCCTTTGAAAAGAGAAGAGTTAAAACAATGATGAATATGAAGTATTAGAACAGTGATTTCCTAAGCAGTTCAATGTTTTGATGGAACACCCTGAAGCACTAGTGTTGGATAATTTTTGTTCAGAGCTGCACAAGGGAATCAGCTGAAAAAAGATCAGTACAGTACACAGGGAAAAAAAAATAAATCACATTTTCTTGCCTCTCCTGAGCAACCCACTGAATCTGCACAAATAGCTAAATGTCTGCAGGCAAACAGCAGCACTTGGATCCTAATCTCCCCAAATAAAAATGTATCATCTTAAACATTGAACCAAGTAACAGTATTACATGATCAAAAAAGCGTATGGAGGGTGAAAAAATTATCTGAATGTAAGAAATCATATCAAGAGTTTTGTCTCATTTAAGCTCCTCTTAAAATTGACTTAAATGAATTCTAAGTGATATGTCCTTGATTTGTTTGGGCTTCAGATAAAGGGCAGAATTAGCAGTCAGATACAGGTCAGGTTTGGAGTCAGGATCTATTAAGAGAGCCATTTTGTCTTTCAAGGCAAAAGAAAAATTATTTTCAATTACCAACTATTTTATAAACAAACACATACCCAAACCTTCGGACTCAAACAAGCAGGTATCATCCACTCCTACATCTCTGCACCAGGATAAGAAATTCGCTGTGTTGTCCCGTGCGAAAAAAGACCCTGAAGGAGCATTTGCTTTGCATGGAATCTTCCGCACTGGTAAGGTCTGAAAAACAGAAGTTCTGTATTTAGATAAATGATACACACTAGCATAATACTTAAGTTACATACTAATGAAATTAATATGCAGGTTTGCATAGATGGGTGACTGCCACCAATATATTTCCTTGTCCATTAAAGAATTCCAAGCAAAGAAGAATGGAATGAATTTAACGTCATGAAGTTGTCAACCACAAAGTCTTTTCAAAAGCATCATGACAGGATACATGATGCAAAGTTCAGAGCTGAATACTAGCAACTGCAATTTTGAGATTTACTGTTGGATCCAGTTCACTGAATAAGAAAACAAAAAAAAAATTTAAAAAAAAATTTATAAAGACAGAGTTTAAACTAGGAATTCAACTTTCCCCAAATTAAAAATATTATGTACTGAAGTCAGTATCTACGGACAGTTTAGAAAGAGTTTATATATGATTATATATTTGACATCTAATAACAATATAATTGCAGAATAGAGCTACATGAACAGAACTACTCACCTGTATATACCTGATAAACCAAAGAAAATTCAAACAGAACGGCTACAGGGATAAACACCTTTCTGGTTATTCTATCAGTATGTCAATGGGAGCTTATAAATTGCTGTTGAATAAATACTTGCCTTAGAAATGTTGAGACCTATTCCTAGGACAATCATCTAGCTCTCGTTCCCCATGTTTCTTATTCCAATTGCACTTTTTTTTACATGGTATTTTAAAGAAAAAAACCCCAAACAAGTAAACCTTGTGTCATAGACACCACATTACCTGGACCATCCTGGAATTAGGAGGGGAAGAATGAAGAAAGTAGGAAATGATACATGACTATTCAATAAATCCAGTAAAAGTAAAAACAAATGAAACCTGAATTCTTCCAAGGGGCTCTAGATATGGACAAACATTATCAGATCAGAGCACGAGGAAGTTGTTAACCATTATTTTAAATCCCTCCCTATTCTACTGAGGAATAAGTCAAAAGGGGGAAGAAAGCTCCATTCCTCATAGATGAAGGCTTTACATACGTTTTATATATATATATATATATATATATAACAAAATAAGTTATTTTCACTATACATGTTTCTAGACTAGCACCCTTTCCATATCACACTCATTTCTTCAAAGAAACAATGAGCATCTGAACCTGAGGCAAATTCTCATTATACACTGCAGACTGCTTCACACCTTGAATTTCCCCTTGTGACTTACAGCCTTTAGATAAAAATAATGCAGGATTTCTCCATCTCAGCCTCTCTCTACATCCTGTCTCAGGAGATTTTAATTGGGCACGTCTAAGTCTCAAATGAGCACCCACTTGTGTTAGAAGGAGTCACACAAAATTCTCTGGCAGCCCGTTGGAGGAAGGTCAACTATTCCAGCCTGCATTTGGAGAAAAGCTGTCAAAACAAGCCTTTTGTTTCATGATTGCATACCAAAATCTTACAAAAAGCATTGCAAAAAAACTCTAAGAAGTTCCTTCTTCAAAATAATTTCCACAGTGAAGGTCTAACTTGACCTTTTTTCCCCTCAGGGCAGGAGAGGAACAAGCAGTGTGGGCAGGGATTTTTGACTGGCTGACAGCAGCGTGAAGCAAGATGGGAAACAGGCAGAGAGCAACAAGAGTTGAGCTGCTCTATGAGGAAAGATAAGGCAGGAACCCCGGGTAAGCCCAGCGCAGGAGGAGGTGGCAGCCCTCACCGGCAGCGGTGCAGTCCTACAGCACCCAAGCAAGGCAGGGCTGGTGCCACACCAGCTTTAGACAGCTGTCCTGTGGCAGTATGAGGCAACAAGTCAGGTCTAGTGTCTGTCCAGAAAGACAAGTCAGAAACAGGAGAAGACAACGCTGGATGCAAGGCAGCATGAGGCCCAGACAGCAGGCAGTAAGGCTGGAAATGGTCTGTCTACAACTTGGCTAAGAGAAAAAGTGGGGCTGAAGTTGAAGGTCACTTCTGGGCTATGGGCAGAGAGTGCAGGTTAAGGTCCCAGGTGAGATTGGTCACCACTGTTAAGGTATTTTTGTTCCCTCAGGTCCTGACAGCAACCATTGTGTGGTTTGTAGTGTTGAAGTGGAATCAATCTTTCCAGAAATAGATAGCTAGTTTATAATCAACACTATCTTGTCAGTAGATTCAAAGAGGTGCCATTTCACAGCATTGCATCTTAAACTGATTACATAAAACTCCCACTGTATAGACAACACATTTGATCATACTCACAGAATCAAATTACCAGTAGCTATAAATTGCTTTAACATCATTAAAATCAAACATCATTACATTCTTTTGCCATAATACCTCTACTTGGACTAGAGTATCACAACTGATACATGGTTGTCAAACCAACTGCGTGAAGAAGTCAGTGCAAAGAGACTAAACAAATTATGTCTGATAAAGCTACACTCTCTGGAATTTTTGAACAATTACATCCAACTTAGAGCACAAATCTTGGATGCCTAAATAATGGATTAGCAGCAGTGTGACAGTGAATGAGATGAAAAGAAAGCAGCTCAAGCACTCTTGGCACTGGCAGTCTTATGCATAAGCTACTTCACAGAGCATGGAAAGGAGATAAAGTTACAGTTACTCTTCACCTGAAAGCAGACCTGCAGTGTCAAATCATGTCACCTCCCAGTTCACTTTTCAGTTCTCTTCTCCAGATTTTCCACAGTTCCTATATGTTACTTTGCTCTCAGGTTCTCCTTTGCAGAAAACTAGCAAGTATTTTCCAAGACAAAAGCTGTTTATCACCCCAGGAACAGCTTGGAGGAGCATTACATGTGAAATCCTACCAGGTTTGTTTCCTTTCACTCAGTTCTCCAACTCCAGCCAAAAAAGGAAATACTGTGCTGTATCTGGCAATCAGAGGGGACTTGGGCCCAGTGTGGCCACAGCCAATCTGCTCTACTCGGCCCTCAGCCCACAGGGCATGAGCAAGTGTGCTCTGCTCCTAGAGACCAGGAACTGCTCCTTGGCACAGATGCCCTCGGCAGTACAAAAGCAGCTAGAAGCAAGGAGATAGCCAGGAGAACCTGCACTGCCTTCCTTTAAGGGACTACTGGAAAGGCATTGTAATGCCTGGCTGGAACTGGGTCATTGCTGCTCCCCAGTGCTAACGACACGTGAATAAATCTGCTTCTAAATATTTTATGTTTTCTGATTTAGGTAGATTGCAATGATTGAATATAGAAATGCTTTCAAGAAAAGCAATTCCAAACAGATGGTTTATGTGACGAATTTATGCAGCTGAATCAGCAAAACAAACCATCTAGAACTTCAGGTACATAACGGACTATCCATAAATTATACTTCTATACCTTGACAACTAAGACAGCCCTTTAAACACATCAGTCAACCTGACTTCTCTGTGAAACTTAGTCATTCGTGGAGCTTGCAACATTTCTTTTCCAATTTTAAAAGTTACAGTGTCTTTTACAAGTACATTTTGGTAGTAACAGCTACTGACAGCAAATAATAAGAGTCTATGTATAGAACTATCACTCTTAACTAATCAAACCTCTGATATTCTCTAGTTTCATAGTGACAGAAAAAGTGTCTGGTTAATAGGTGCCGTAAACAACTTGGAAGTGACAAACAACCAAATAGAAAAGAAGGCATGTCCTCAACTACAGAAGGAAAAAAGCCTAAATTATTGAAGGGGGGTGGGGTTAAAAAAAACCCAAACAAACAAAACAACACAAACCAAAACTTTAAGTCATTTTATGGAACAAGCACAACAAAGAAATATCCTTGGTATAACACTAAAATGTAGCATTCTATATTTCATCCCATTTCCCACAATATTAGGGTCTTGCTAAACAGCAAAAACCTCTCCTCTACATGCAACAATAGCATGATCAGGTTTATAACACAAATCATAGGGAAATACTCATATTTTCTTATCACCCAATAAATTTCCCTACCACCTTTTAAATAGAAGTCTACTTTTTTAATATTTCCAAAACAATCTATAACACATGAAAGCTCTTATTTAAGAAAGGTTTCATGCACAAATATTTTTTACTGATTTGTATAAATGGCCTGACTATTTCAAAAGTGCTTTCTAACAGATCATTCTGAAGTAATTAGGTTTCCATATGGCAAAAGTGACTTTTGTTGACATAGTATAGAATAACCGCAGTTGCTTTGAAACAGCAGTGGCCGCAATTACTCCTATCAAATATCATGAAAACAATTCCCCAGTTGCACTCCTTTTACAATCTCGTCTTGTTGATGTGCATGCATGTGGTTTAATGCAGGATGTAGAAGTGCGAGTGAAACATATGATGCAATCCTGGAAAAATGCTGTCAGGTTACTTCTAAACCCAAATGGGACTCTCTTACACCGATGCTCTGAAATCACATGGAAAAATGTATTTTTTTGGGACAGTTTTTCCAAAATGAGGGGCCACAAATAGATGTTCAAAACCCCATTTTTTAACAGCAGACCTGAGCCATATTTAGAAGATTCCTAATCATACCTCCTCCTTTGAGTAGATGATTTCACAACTTTTTGAACTGTCACTCACACCTGAATAAAGGAAAAAGATGAACAATTTTGTTTATTATGGAAGAGGGTCACAGTTAGCTAGGCACTCGTAGGAAAAATTTGCTTTTATCGCCTCATGACCTACTCCAGTCAAAGTGGGGGGGAAATTACACTCTGGAGACTGAAGTATCTGACCACAGTGGTGTCTCTCACAGCTGTTTAGTGTTACATAAGCAGAAATTCATACTGAAATGTGAGTATGTCAGCTAGACAGAACATTTTACAACTTTGCTTTAACTTTGCTACTGGCCACAGAGCTATTGTTGTTGTTCTTAAATTTTCCCCCCATTTTGCTCAGGTGTTCTTAGAAAAGCCCTCCTCCCCCTTATAAAATCCCAATTAGCTCATTAGGAGAGGGAATACAAAGGGCAGATCTGCCACAATCTTCTCTGTAAATATGATTTTGTTCCTTGTCTTTTATTAATTTGTTAAGCATAAGTGAACTGAAGCTCATTGCTATGAGAACTTACTGAGTTGTTACAATTCACCTCACCAGAGAATGACCATACACCTAAACCAAGCATCCTTTATTCAGTTGCTAGTCTTAATTCTTCAAGAACTCAAACCTCAGATGTTTTAGATTCCATTTATAAATCTCAAAAGTGATGTCCCAGACACTCATTTCAGCAAAGGATAATTAGGTTTACCTTAGACTGCTTTGCAGTGCCAACATTCAGGTTTAGTGAGGAGCCATAAAGTACAGACAAGCATGAACTAGACATTAAGTAAATGAAACTGTAATACCTACAAGGTAAAATAACCTACTCCTTGGCAAGGCAGGCCCAGTTTTGTTTTCCCCCTACCCCATTTACTAGGGGAGAGGACACTTTCCAAATATAACAACTGGACCAACAATCAAAAGAATGTGCTAAATACATATGCAAAATGGATAAAAGGAACTCGAAATATGGAAATACATACATAGAATTTAAAATGAAGCTTTTCCCACTGCAAAAAACAAAACCTAAGAAAAAATATAATCCCCCCAGCCCTCCCAAAGCCACAATAAAAGTTAAAATGCAGGGAAATTTAAAAAACAAAAACTCAACATGGAAATTTTTAAGGCTTAGGAGACAGCAATAAAAATTGCCAAACTTTTCAACAGACATGGAACGAGAAACAGCTTCCAGATTAATGAAAAATGACATTGCATTTACACCAAAGAAAGCATCCCTAAGGAATTCACTTAACAATTGGCAAAATATTGTCCTTCCGTGAAATACAGTCTTTGCACTGTCATATTAAGAACTGCAGAGAGATGTCATTTTAATGGAACAGCAGGTTGGATTTCAAGTTTAAAGATCATGTGTTGACCAGATTTTTACCCTACGTAATCACTGAAAAGATCATCAAAAGCCAAAAATCACTCATTACCAGCTTCCTAGATTCTAAGAAAGCATTTGTGATCACTTTGGAATACCTAACAGATTTGTAATACGCCAATAAAAATAATTAACATCATCAAGGCTCTATATCAACATACGGACTACAACGTTAAAATAAATACAGAATTAAGTGAAGCATGCTGTTAGTGTTAAAGTAGAAAATATTCTATTACTTCTTCCACACAGAATTAGTTTTTACTTGTTAAGAGCAAGCGCAGATGGAGAATAAACTTAATTTAACAACAACATAGTTTGAAAAGTTAAGGTTTTGTTCATGGCTTTGTTCTTCAAAGTGCTCTGTCCAAACACAGCTTGCTGCTCACACAGCGAAAGATGAAAACACTGGCTACCATTCCATAAAAATGGGGTTAATAAATAGTGATGGAAAACTAATTTAACAGAAACAGAGCAACTCCTACTTCTAGCAATGTGTCAGAAAAACAAGGAACACAAGAGGTGATTCAAGACACATACAATGCACCAGAAAACAGGGATACCCAGAAGTAAATAAGGTCAAAAACTGGTGAGGCAGAAGCTTCATTCACCAGCTCAAGCACATTTGATTATTTGACTAATAACTAATTTAAATGTAGTCAAGCAACAAGTCCATTTCAACGTATAGAAGTAAAATCATGACATCTGCCAGAATCAGAAGGCCACCTATGCGAGTCTGGTAGTTGGGCAGCTGGATAACACAGAGAGACCAACAACCCTTTCACTGGAGAGCAGGTGAGACAACTGCTGGAAGCTGACAACAAAGAGCCCATTTCAACACATGTCAGTCCCTCCTCCTGCCCACTCCATTTGTGTAACTGAGGATGGGATTAAGTCACTACAGTTCAAAGTATTGGGGAGATCTATAAAGTGACTTGCAAAACTTCCAGACGTCTAACTCTATAACATATTTTTGCCTACTGACAAGTTGACTTTTATTAACAGTCTTTCCAAGACCTTGTAGAAGACCTTGCAAACTCCAGGCCTGTATGCACCACAAATTAAAAGTCGTTATTTCTACTTATCTAAAATCTGAAAATGCTAGCAGACCAAACACTAAAAATCAAAGGTAGTTTGCTTTTTTTCCTAATGCTATAATAGCATTAAAGTGGGGGACTACAATTAAATAGCATTAAAGAGAGAGACTGCAATAAAAATTAAAAAATAAAAAAGTTTATTAAGATTTTATAAACAGAGAACTAAGACAGAGACACTACCCTAAGTCTTGGCACAGACCTTGTGGTGTTCCTGAAAACAAAAGCAAGGGGCAAAGCCTGGGATTCAGCAGTTCATTGCCAGTCAGTAAATGCCCTGTACTTTTTTCCTTAAACCTCTGGTTTTCAGAATTTATATTTCGATGGGTATTTTTGAAATTGGCATTTCATAATAGGCTTCTTAGATAATATCTGATCAGAACAGAATGGGGCAATTCTCACAGTTGCTCTTTCTTGCACCTTAGCTTTTTTACGTGATCATGAGCTTTTCCCCATCATAACCGCAGAAGCCAGAACTGAATTAACATAGAATTAGTTGAAGAAGTTGAAGAATCCCAGTTCCTGGATTTTCATCATTTATATTGTAATTTAATGAGAAAAACAGAAGGATTGCATCTGAGTAAGTTGTTTGTGGCTATTTCATTGTCACACAGCACAACATGTGAATGAGCAAGGCAACTACATGCATAAGTAGCAATTTTTCCATGAGATATGAACTGATCAAATCTGAGTGAATTTTCATAGGACACATTTTTAAAAGCATCTTATTAACCTACAATCATGACTGATCAAACATCACATGCTTGAAGAGGATATGATTCTTTCAAAATAAAGTTAAATATGAAAAATAATAAATTTTGGCAAAACCAACTCATTTTACTCTCAGAAATTTCAAAATCTTTTTTTTCCCCTTAATCATTCCAGAAGAACATGAGCTAAGAACAACGCTTAGAAAATTTCAGCCTGAATAGCTGAAGTCCATCAAAACACATTACATGTTCTACAATTTCGTACTGAAAGATGTTTCCATACTTTCATTTACACTGTGTTGTAATACAGTTCAAATAACCAACATTTTTCTTTAATCTATGGAATTACAGTGGGTAACCTTTCCCTGGCAGTCTGAATAGCAAATGTCAGAAGCCATTCAAATTCCTTGATGTAATAATTACAACGCCGGGCATACTGCTGTATTCCAGTTTCCCTCAATGATCAGTCTCACACTCGGTGACTTTTTGAAGTGTAAGGAGGGGTGGGGCATTCCCAGCCCCTTCTCTAAAATTAGTTGCAAATGGTGCTTTATCTAGCATGAGCCAAGTGTCAAGGAAGACGGTGATAAAGATCTATGCACTCTAAAGGAAGAGAGAATTTTTTTAGACGCTTTATCTGTTTGCTTTTTGGATTTCCAGATGTTTAGCAAAGATACAAGCTTTATTCAAGTGCTGAAAACATTCAGGAAGAATTTCACACAGCTCGTTGCAGGTAAGTGTGATTCTCCAAAGCTCTGCACATTCATTTTGAAGAAAAATTCCATCTTTGCCTTTATGATAAAGAATCTGATTTTCTGTCCGTTTTCCAATTAGAAACCACAAGGAAACTGCTAGAGCCCTGGGAATTCTAAGCTGGCGTAGAATTTAAAAGTGTCCATGATTTGAAAAACACGTTGGAATGTTAATCTATACAGCCAAATTTCCAAACCAGCCTTAAAACAGCCTCTAAAGTTGCAAACAAAGCTTTACTGTATACTTGAGGCATTTGGGGCCAATTTCCATATACTAACCCAAACGGGAAGACATGTTTATTTAAATAAACAAATTAGACATCATTATGATATCTAGAAATTGGCATCTATGCCTTAAAGTGACTTCTGTTTCCTCCTTCTGCATTGTAGTTGTCACTTATGGCTATATATTCACTATTCCCGTTGCTTCAAAAATTTTAGCTCCTTATTTTAAGTTCAAGACCCACTATTGGTAAATGGACCAAATTCCACAGTTCTTGCTTATTCATTATTCCCTAAGAACTATTAACACTAAGTTTGACCTGAGATTTGCACAATTCAGCTGAAGATAGTTGGTCTAAGTTATATTTTCTCAAGCTATATTTTCTCAAGTATCAGTGGAAAAAATGACCTGGAGAGACATGATGTCTCAGTGTTCCTTCCAAGACTGTGCAGCTCTGCCTGCAACACAGTGCATGGCTTAAAGCACACCTAAAGTTTTATAAGAAGTTCTTCAATCTATTCACCTGGAAAGTGCCAAGCAGACAACCACATAATATCGTAAATTTATTCAGAAACTCCTTTCACGGTCTGGTGGGAAGCAGCACTCTATCCTACCATGTAATCCTGCAGGCAGAAAAGCTTTAGACCTAAAAGTTATTTGCTGAGGCATATAGGATTTGTCCACACGACCTGGTGCAGGCAAATCTTCCAGTATCTGCAAGAAACCTGGTAGCAATCCAGTTGAGCATGAGCTCAGCAAGCTATTGACACGTCTGAGGAAGGTAGAAGGAATTCTCTAACAAACAGCTTTACAGTCTTGTAGAAATGATTCCTTCCAGATGGATTAGCACTCGTGAGTCATTTCGCAAGATTATTCTTTTCCTCTCACATCCACATCAGTCTGCCACTACAAAGATTGATATACAAAAAGACAATGCTGCACTTTTTTTTGTTTCCTCCCAAGTAACTGAGGGCCATATCCATATTGTATATGATTAGAAATTGGCTCCACAAGCTTTTTGTGCGAAACAAAAGTCTCCAGAAAGTGCAAGTGTGCGGAGACGCAAATTGCTGCCCCAGACCACAAAGAATCTGTCAGTCTAACCACATCCATGCAATTCTCAACTGGAGAGTCAGAGTTATAACTTGCAAAGAGCACCTGAACGTGGCTCTCCTATAGCTGCTGACTCTTCTCACTGGGCAGACAGGCTCAAAGCAAAAATCTTACAGAATATTGTATTTGCTAGGAAGATGTCCTATCTACAGGACACGGATAACCTTGAGAAACTGAAGTCTACAGTAAAAATAAACCCACCATGGTGATTTCAGCTTGGCCATCGAGGGTCTAAGAAGAGCAAGATCCACATACTTCAAAGGAAAATACTTCAAAGCAGATGAAAAATAGAAGAGATGTCCAATGATAACATTTCTTCTTAACCTTTCCCATTTAAACCAGAATTACACCTTCAGGCATGAAAAGTTAAACCCTTTCAAAATGCATGGATGCTCTCATAGCAAGCACACATATCTGATTCTGGTTATGAATCTCCTCATCTTATTCTTCACTGAGAATAATGCACTAAATTCAAAAAGCATTATTATGTTTCATAAAGACCAAATTAAAGGAAATGATACATTTACCCATTTTTATTGCACAGCACCTCAATCATTTGTCGAGAGGAAGATTTCCTTAGGGCCTTTTATACTTGAAGAAAAATGAAGTTATCTGTTTTGGCCTATTTTTTGCATTTTAATACCCTGAATAATTTTAATGCACACCCACTTTTTGACAGCTCCAGTAAGGAAAGCTCAAAGAGCTTTAGTGTTGATTTTTTAAACTATAATATCTAGCCAAAAGATTTGGGTTTTTTACTAGCCTCCTCATTTTTAAGAGCCCTTCAAAACTGCTGTGGTTTTAACTACTTTACTCAGGTTTACTTAGATCTCAAACCAACTACCAAGTGCTTCAAATTATGCCAAGCACAGACTGCCTCCTGTCCAGCACAATTTGCTTCCTTTGATGATGCATGCCTTGGGGACTCAGAGGCTTTTAATATTCCTCATGAACCTCCAGGATTCTGATAATTTCCCCATTCACGTAATTCCCTTTATACAAAGGAATGATTGAAAAGATAGAACAAGTGTGAACATATCTTTTGTTCTTATGAATTGTTAGAGCAATCCCAGAGCTGTTACTCAATCCCAACTGACTGGTTGACTGGATGTATCAAATCCTAAACCATTGGTCCAGATTCTCTACTTTAGGAGGATGCAGAGCACACACAAAGCTCTTTGAAGTAGCCTCACAAGCGAAGGTTTGTTTCCTATCTACATTTAGAGCAACGTGAGTTTCCATTTTTCTTGTAAATGAGCAGAGTCAGATATCAATTGGTTTTTATAATGAGAACTACCTAATACTAAGCACAGCTCAGCAACTCATAGAACCAATGCTTTGGGTTGGAAGGGACCTTAAAGACCACCTAGTTCGTACACTGCTGCCATGGGCAGGACTATGGGTAAGATGTAGACAGAATCTCTTAATGTTAGGAAATACATCATTGTGCGTGTGCAGAGATTACTGTTTCGTAGACAATTTCAGTGGAAGAGCACGTGCATGTCCAAGGACATTGAAAATTTACTTGCTTTTTTTCTACACAACAGCTTTATTTCAGTGCATATTCAGTTGAATCTTATTAAATTGACTCCCATTGGAAGAATAAAATTAAATGTATATTTGAGTTAAACATTCTAAGGCTTAATATTTCTATCTGGTTTTATTTTACTCTTATTTCTATTTCTTTTCAAACCTAGATCTCAGCTTTATGAAAATGAGGTTGAATTGTAGATTCCAATTCATTATTCAAAAGTATTTCTAGGAGAGATTTTAGTTGAGATTTATCTGATTGGCCACTGATAACTCAGAGAAAAAGGATGATTCACCTTCAACCTGTTTTCATTCACTTGCCAGGAAAACACTGTTTTCAGTGAAATGTTCATAAATATACAGGCAGCTTCAAGGATGGTGGGCAGACTATTATGCCCTACCTATTAAAATGGTGGTAGCTATTAACACAATTTATTTATGTTTATTTTAAAATCTTAAGTAATGGGCTTACTAAACTAAGCTCAAGCAAATGTGGGCTCTCTGCATATTGCACATGCCTTGATGCTCTGAATTTGTTTGTACAGCTGCAAAATTTTCAAATTAACTATCTGTCAGGAGAGGTAAAATACTGCCAGGAGAGCTAGGAGATGAAATCCAAGCCAATGGGAGAAAATTACAAAATGGCATCCTGTGACATGAATCACTTTTAGGGAATAACTCCTGCTATAATAATAAGTCTGTAGTTTCTAGACAGTAGATCATTAGCAGTAGCAGCACAGGTAGTTCCAACAACCTACTACCATACCAATCTTGAGCATTTATTAAGACTGATATCAGTCATATCCTTGTCATTTTCTAAGTGTACATGATTTATTTATGACTGGAAAATATCTACCATGTCATTCCCGATTTTGCAGGTTCCATCATATGCCCCCATGCTATCTCTTTCCACACTGAAGAATCCTCATCTACTCAGTCACTCATAAAAAGCTGCTCCATTATCTCCTTCACTCATAAAGTGTTACTCCTTCATTGCCTTTCTCTGACTCTGAAGGAAAGAAGATTTACTCTCGCATCGCACACCTTTTAATCTCATTTTCAGTTTCTTACAACTTTTTTCCCCAAGTTATATTACCAGTAGTTTCCTAAGTCTTTGGAAAACATCCCCATCATCCACATGACACAAAAAGGAAGCATTTCTATCAATATGACCATCTTCCTCCCAGATTTGGAAAATGTGATATTTTAGGAGGCACAACTTTTTTTGTTTATATTTTCCTGATATATTCCACGCTCAAGAAAGGCTGATGCTGACCTAGGGGGTCCCTGAAAGCTGAAGAAAGTTCAGTTTTCCCTAATAAGCAAGGAAATGATACAATTCTGTTAAGGAACAAACTATAAAACTGATAGTGACTAGAAGCATAGGCATAGTAAGTTAACTATAGGCAGTTAACCCAGAAGCAACAGGATTTAACCTCTGCCATGCTGTAGAGTATTGCAGTATGAACTTAAGGAATTATGGCTAACAACTGATGAGTCAGTGTGTGCAATACTAGTTTTTACTGCCTTTTTACATGTGTTGCTATAGTTGCTAAACTGGCCAGACAGCCCCAAAGAGCTGCACAAACAAATTCAAGATCAGTAGAACACATCAAGCAGAGCAGGATATGTCATCTTCCTCTAAGACAAAAGTAAACCCAAAAGATTTTATGGAGCTTTGCCATCTAGGAAGTAGTTCACATGCAAGGAAAAACTTATGAAAACAGACCACATTTTCAAGCTTGTAGAGGGACTTAGTAAGGCTGCGCACACACACACACACTCCCCATTATCTATAGCCTTATCCTGTCTCCCTGACTCAGCTGCAACCTGGTGCTGCCTGCAAAGCTGATCCTTCTGGCAGCCAATCATTTTATATCAGTCTGCTTCTATCTACAAAAATTAATAGTTACATACATGGGTAGAAAAGTACACTATCTATTTTGATAGAGGCTGAACTCTATAGAAGTCAGCAGCTTCTACCAGTTGCCAGTGAAGTCACCAGGGCACCTGCATGAAGGACCGTAACGTTTCTGTTTTCTTGTGCACAGAGAAATGGCCAAATGGCTTCAAAATTCCACATCTATTATTAACAGAGCACATAATAATGATTCAGAGGAGGATTGTGGAATTCTTACTATGCTAAATTTCATACAGTATAATCTTATAAATTTCCTTGGCACCACAAGTCAGATTTTCCAATGTGTAGGCTAGTCCTACTGCCTAGGACTGCTACACAGGGAATTAAAATCTGAAAGGATGAATAGCTCCCTAATAGGCTACAATAACACAAATCTATTACTCTCTCATTTCTTTAAATTCTTACTATATTAAGTATGAAATAATATACATTGAGAAAATAGCAGCAGAGCCTATTTTTTTCCCTTTAATTGCATTGCCTGCTATACCAGTTTGACAAATAAAAGACACAAAAAAATCTACGTAATTACAACACATGGGATTACAAATCTTTAATTGGCTTCTAATGTAACTTAGGTTCAAGAAAAGGGGATCAGTTAATTGAAGTAAGGGAGGCCATATTCTCAGCTGAGGAAGCTAATACAAGAAAGGAGATCTATTTTTCAGTAGCAAAACACAGAAGTACCAAACATTGGTACGTTCCTGGGCTATCCTTCCAAACAGTAGATTTCTCCAAATAAGCCACCATGAGACAAAAGCCTGATGATACAAAAAAACCCAACCCAAATAACCCCAAACACAACAAACTCAACAAAACCAAAACCCCCAAAAGCAGTAGTTAGATAGCTAACAAAAACATACTGTTTGAATTTCTGAATATTCAACAGAACTTTGTAGTAGAATTTATGAGTATTATTTTTCCTGAGAATTTTATATTAATTAGACATGGCTTTCTGAGATGCCTGTCTGTAAAACAATGCTTTACAGTTTGTGATTTAATTGATTTTCTAGGACACCAGAGTGGCAAAATAGGAGAAGGGAATGTTTTAGAACTATGTAGACAAGTTTACTTTTCGGATATTCACTGAAACTTCTAGTTTTTGTCAATAATGGTACTTTCTGTTTGTTTGTTAAGGGAGGAAAAACATAGACAAATAACAAGTAACCCTCCTTTCTGCCGAGTTAGTTCATAGGCTCAATCAAAAAGACTGCAATAAGTGTTTTATCAACTTGGGAGCTATAATGTCACTAACAGGCCACCACTTAGGCGAAGATAAGCTGGACCATGTTATAAAGAGGAACTCAAAAGTCATCCAGTACTTCAACTAACCAGACCCTGATTACAATTTGAAATCTAAAATATGAATTCCAGCTGTCTTTTCCACCTTTGTGAAGGTAGGCTTCCTTCTCTGCTTCATATCTTTCTTCCCAACTATGTCTTCCTTCTTCATTAGGAAGAAAAAACAAAGCAAGAAAAACATGCCCCCCTACATGCCCCCAGCCCCCCAGAAGGTTAAAAATAATTCAATAAATAAAGCCTGCCTAAGACCAGACAATTTCTTCTCCAACAACATCTATGAGCGCGGAATCAAGAAAAACAACTTATGCAGCTACAGCTGACACAAGGCTGTCAGTTCTCAAAACTGCTGATAAAATTAATGCCGTGCCCTAATTTCTGGTACAGACTAGTTATGAAAACCAGAAGAAGAACAGAAGATGCATTATGCGATTTTTGCTTTTGGGCTCTGTTTACCTGCTATGTATTTGCCTGTTATAACTTTCATGGAAAGTATATTTGAATACAACAAGAAAAATAAAACCAGCTTCACAGTAAATGCATTAATGTGTCAACCATTTAACTTCTCCCAGAATGAAACTTGCTTCACTCTTGAATTCCTACCAGTAAGACTGTCCAATGAAAATAATAGAATTTAGAGGGAGGTTGTGGTCAAGCAGGATCTTAACTTGATCCTTGCAAAGCTCTTCAGTATCTTCTGAGGGTTCACAATTTCCACATCATCTCTGAAACTCTTTACTGAACTCCTTCCAGTACACCAAGAGGAGCTTTAAACTTAAGGCACCAAAACTAACTACAGAATTTTATTATTGGCCTCCCCAAAGCTGTTTATGGAGGAAAAGGTACCGCCCACAGATTCTTCATATTCCCTTTGCAAATAAATACAGGGATCACATTTTGTCTATTAGCTACCACATCACACTCATAGATCTTGTTCCAAGTCTTATCCTCCACATGTTACAAGTAATTTTTTTGAGTAACTGCCTCTAACAGTTACGTTAATAATTGTCTAAGAAGCATTAATTGCCCCAATTTTATATTGTAATTTTTCTACACAGACAGTCACCTTTCTGCTCATTCACAGAGCCTCCACAAATTAAATCTCTGAACTGCACAGAAAAGTTCAGGGACAAAACAGTCCAGTACCTCAGATAATAATAATGCATGCTAGAATGTTTACCAACACTTACTTTGCCAGGCTTGTTTGCATCGAAGCTGTTTTCTTTAAATTTCTCCTGCAGGGTCTCAGCTAATCGACAAAGCAAGGCACCATTATCCAATTTCTCCATAAAGGTTTCTGCTGTTATTTCTTTACCTGAAGAGAAAACAAAGTTAACATGGCAGAAAGCATGCAATATTATAGACTGCATTCATGTAAAAAGAGAAATCAATACAACTCTTGACAACAATTTGAAATATGCTTTAGGAGAAAAAAACTTGCATTACTTTGGAGTATTTAGTGAATAAGCTCTCTACTAATTTACTGGTAGACATATAACAAATTATTCAAAACTAATATGCTTCCTTTTGGAAGGCATGTGCTATTTGAAAAGTAATTCTAGCATATCAGACACTATATATTTCATTCTACTTATGAAATTGCAGTGCTTTTAACATAATATTATAAAAGACAGAGCATAGCAGGCAAATGGTTTACACCAGCATGCATGGGTAGCTATAGTGTAAAAGTTGCTAACACTACTGCAGCTTATTTTGTAACAAAAGTAGAAAACCACGTCAAGAAGGAAAGAATTGTATTTAAAAAAACAACAAAAAAATAACTTTAAAACTTGATCCTGCAAGAAGTTGAAGACATACTACACTGACTGCAGTGCTCCTTTAAAAGAGCTCTTTTTTAAAAGAGCTCAAAGTACAAACAGAAAAAAAAGGAGGAAAATTTCACGTTATGTCTCTACTTATCACACAGTTTAAATTTTGCACCCAAAGATCAAAATCAAAATCAAAATCCTCTGATTTCAAAAAATATATATCAGTTATTATCATACTAGATGACACTGTACTTAAGCTGCCACAGATGGTCCTCCCTGGCTAGAGCAGACCAGATGACCTCTCATCACACTGTAATTACATCCTCCTGGTGGGGAGATCACAATAGTGCTACGATGAGATGTGCATTCTGACCAGGATGGACAGGCCAGATGAGAAGGGAATCATTTACCACCCTAGACTAAACTTCCAGGATCTTAACATCATTTCCAGGTAAAAATATTCCTATTTCATATTGAAGGTTTTTCAATATCATCATTCGGGAGCAGGAATAACACTACCAACTCATTTTGCATAGGCTGTTACACAGCAATCATCAGTAATAATACCCTGCCAAAAAAATTTAAAATCTGAAATTAGAGTGGTTCTTCATCCTATCCAGATCCACTCCTGCTACTCAAAACCAGCTTGTTTGCAAGCAGGGCAACAGGTACAAGTCTGCCCACTGCTGGTCAGGGTTTTTTTGGCCACAGATTCTTGACCAACAAGCAGCTTCCTGGCTAAACCAGGCTTTTCCGTTTTTCTGGTTAGTTTGGGGAAAATTATTTTCCATAAGGTATCAGGAAACTAAGAACATTATATTGTTTAGAACAGGTTCACAACATAATTTGTCAAAAAAAAAAAAATTGTAGGAAAAGTACATTTAGAAAAAAAAAAGTAAAGCTTTTCTATACCTTTTCACTCAGAAGAGGGGAAACTAACATCCAAAAGTAACCAAGATGAAGTAGATAATAAAAAGTTCCTATTGTACTTCTGCAATATATTGCTGGTATACTGTAATCTGACAGGCAATGTCACTTACAATACCAAAAGTATTATTATTATGAAAATGGTAAAGGAAAGTTGATTTCTCTAGGCTCTTGCCTGAAAACTGATAGATACTTCAGCATCCCTTTGGGCAAAAAAAATTCCAAGTCTTTTCAGTTTGATCAGTTAAAAATCAAAGACTAAGATAAAGATCTTTGCAGCAAATCATCTTCAGATACAACAGTAGATTTATATTTTTGGTTGAAGTTAAACTTGTTTTTTTCTAACACATTTCTCCTTCAAAAATAGCTGCTTAAAGTGAAGGGGTTTTTTCCTCTTTTTATTGTCCCTTAATTTCCTCTGCCATATTGCCCACATTATAGCTCCTGCATACCTAAATGACTTCTCCAGCCAAAGAGCAGTAGCAGCACTGCAGACGTTCAGTGGTAGCTTGTGCAGAACTGACAGTATTTTAGCAGTGACTCCAGCTCAGCTGAAGCCCAGACTGAAATCATAATAGCCCACAGATACAAAAACTGAACATCTCAAAAGCCTTCATCACCATTCTAGCCTACATATTTTGCCATTTCCCCATCAGCATTTTTGGCAAGAGTTATAAAGCCATTACAAAGCTAAATTTGAAAAAAAACTGTATGTAACAGGAACTGATTTATTTCTATTAGACCATGGCATTTCATAATAGAGTCATTTGCTGCTACAAAAAAAAAAAAAAAAAAAAAAGACTTCAAATATTTTTGACTTACTCGGGATTTTTATTTTATTTTGGAAAACATAATTATTCACACAGGTAAAAGAAAAAATCATATTCTATATATCTATTCTGTCCTATGATTTATAGATTTATTATTTCACTGGTCAAGCATTAAAAAACCTAAATCCTATTTAGAAGCATTTTCTTTTTACACAAACATGGACAAATTGTTCTATCTTCTGCTATTTAACAATACATTCATATTATTTTAAGTTCTGAACTGCATTAGCAGCTTGGTCACTGCATATTGTACACTAAGCTGGAGCATTTTAGTTCTGTTCCCTTTTATGAAAGCTGAAAGAATGAGTTTTGCACTGAACATCTGTATCCAATGAAAAATATATTAGGTGTCAGCTTTCAATTCACTGTATTTTATGGCTCCAAAAGGTGGCATTTCTTTGCTAAAACAGACACTCTGACATATTTAACAGTTGAAACATATTGATTCAAATGAGAGTAATATTCATAGCCTGAGGAAAAAAAACAGCTCTGTATATTTGTATGGAAAAAACATTAAACTCCATTAAAAATATGTAAGTCCCCCCATAATTACAAGAAAGCAGTTGCAATGTTTTTATAGAATGGTAATAACATTAAGTATAATAAAAATCCAACACTAAAAATATAAAAAAAAAAGCCAACCCAGGAATATGAAGGCTTTCTCAACCCTCACCAGCATTGCCTATCCTCTCTTTCACTGCAATCACCAGATGCCCCTTGAAAAGACAAACTGTTATACCTGAACACCAGTACCTGGAAACTGGGCAGTCCTGGTGGTCCTAATGCAACCACATTGCAAGGTCTATGAAAGACCAGCTAAAAAGAGACCATGCCCAGGGTGTGTGCCCAAGAGGTCAAAGAAAGCACTCCCTATGGGCTGTCTCAGACAACCAGAGCTTTCAGAAGGCAGCAGAGGGACTCAAAGACTAAAACAAAGTATGAAAATCTATTTGGTTCCTCTATTATTGCAGTAAGTTCTTCCACATTTATTTTAATAACTGCAATGCAAGACACTGCCTGCAGCCTCACAACTAGTGCATTGACTATTTTAATCGTACACTTCAGTGGTAACACAAACCTGCTAATTCACAAATAGAAACATTTCACCCGGGTCAATCTCTGAAACACATTGGTAGAAGGATGAGCTTCTACAACACTGAGGCATCAGTGGAAGAACTCGCCCTAACTCTCAAATTGTGTGGCATTTAAACCCAAGATAACAAAATCCAATAAAGAAAAGGCAGGCTAATTATTCTATTCACATGCAAAACTGGTTCTTTTCTGACAAGGCTACTCTGTTTCCTACAACAGCTGACAGCAAGAGAAATAGTTTTAATAGCATTGAGACATTATCACTTACTTGAAATGGGACATATAAACAATCCCAAAGGTATGTGGATACTAAAAAAATTACAAAACAGCTCAACTAAATAAGAAACTACATCAGTGCAGCAGAATCACTAGAACTATCAGTATCATGAATGTCTTGATATTCAGCTGTTTAAAGCCTGCATTTCTCACTGGCTTGAGCAGAACACTGATGTTGAAAATAAAGGTAATAGTACAAAATCTTCTCAGAGAGCAAGATGAGCAAGAACACCAAGCTGAAGCAGGTTTTGCTTCAGTTCAGAATCAAAGACAGTTTTCTTGCAGAGGACTTCCCACCCTTCATTCCCCAAACTTTATGTTGGGTCAACACATGTCCTTAACTTTGCCATTGCAAGGATCTCTCAACTGAGCCACCAGCCCTCAGCAGAGCGAAGTGAGGGTAAGAGACAACATCCAGAGCTCCAACCTTCCTCTTCAGCATGCAAACCCCAATCCCTGCAATGCTGACACATACCACTCTGAGAATGTTATAATGCACAACACTGTATGAGTTAATCCCATCTGACACGTCTGTTTCATCTGCTATGGTTTTTTTCCAGCCCCCAGAATACAGGCAGCTAAAATCTATTCGGCAACGGAACCATCCCCTCAGAAGCTGAGTTTCTCTGACATAGTTCCAAAAATAATGAGCAAAATGCATACAAAAGTACCAGTGATTACTAAAACCCCCAAACCACAACAATGTCCATGCTAAAATAAAATGTCCAAAGACTCAGGGTTAAAAATTCTTAAAGAATTATTCTGCATCTGCACCATGCATCTCAGTCTTTATCACTCAGGTAAGGTCAAATTCTAGCTATGCCTAATGTCTATCTAATATCAGATCCATTCATATTATAAAGTGTAATATCCTTCTAGTGTTTTCCAGTTTGTAATTTCAAACCCACACCAGGTTTTGCTGTTGGAAAACTGTCACTATTTGAAGTTCCAGTAACATTGTGTAGGACATACGTGCCTCTCCACGAAAATTTCCAAAAACACCATCTACCTTACAAACTACCTTACAGAGGTTCATCCCCATTCTTGCCTAAAACTCTTTTCATTATTTAAAAACAAATATTTTTTTTAAATCTGTATTTATTTGAAAAGATTATATCTTTGTTGAGTCATAGTACAAATGAATGACCAAAATAGAGATGAAAGAAAACATGAACCAACATGGAAAAAATTAATTGAAAAGCATATTAATTTTGTTTATAAATTCAGAAATCCTATTGCACTAAACCTGGTATAAAGGCACTTAGAATAAGGACACCCAAGTTATAGCACAGAGTAAACTAGGTAGTGGATGCACGGAATATTATCTGCTCTGTGTTATTTGCACATCCATGCATGTGAAAATCTACTGACCATTAATGCAAAGAACATTTCTGCCATGGAGGAAAGAACCAAAATGCAACAAAACAAAAGTCTTGCATATCCTTTTATACTTTTGGATGCTGAAGAGTGAAAGAGTACAAACAGTTTTTACAAGGTAGCAGCATGCTAAAAATTCATACCTATTGTATCTTACAGCAACATGCTTATGCATATCCTTCTCTCATTAAAATTAACCTAAATTATACAGTAATTAAACCAAATTTGAATTCTGAGTTGATATATTTATATGAATATTAATTACTTTAATTCAGTTACACTTAATTTATTTTGAATGTGAATTTTAAGTTAATTGAATTATTAATTTGAATAACAATGTCTACACAGGAATTCAAAGCAATTTAACAAATCACTATAATTTCAGTTCTTCAGGACAAACTCTGAGAAAATATGAGCTTAGTGTGAGAAGGTGTGGGGGAACACATTAAGCAAATGAACTGTGTATCCTGCTTAATTAAAGGAAAGTTGTGGCCATTTAGTTCTGCAGTGCAGAATTTGGTGTCCATATGAAAAATCGGATTTTTAATTATAGTTGGCATTTCCGAACCTCCTGCTGGTTGCTACTTTCTTGCTAAAAAAAAGTGACCTCATTCCTAAACTTGTCACTGTGAGAACTCTGTTATGAACAGCAAACAAGCTTCTGTTTGTTTTAGAGTAGCTCACTAAAACTTCATTGTTTAAAACATTTAAACAATATATTAAATCCTTTATGGAATGTGCTGCTTCTGATTCAAAAACCAGTCTTTTGGATTGCTGTCTTGTGGTAATTGGAATAAAAAGTCAGGATTTCTGGATTCTGGCATTGTCTAGACAATTTTGTATTCAAGATTCATTAACTTCAATGGAAGTACCACTCAAAGATGTAATTTAAAACAAGTGCCACTTTTGCAGTTGTAGATTCATAACTATTCCAGCTCTGAAATGGGTATCGCTTACCTGCATTACTTTCTACTGACACTGCACTTGTTGACCTCTTTTAACACATTAATACTTCCCTTTCTCTTAAAAAAAGGGAATACAACAATATAGAATGTGCAGATGAGAGGCACTAGATATACTCTATCATTGTATGATATCACCAAGATGGTCCAGCTACAGGGTTGCCAAGACAAGACACTTCCTATGTCTCACCAGAACAGACTTCCAGAAAAAAAACCCCAAACAACTACACAACCCCCCCCAAAAACCAACAAAAACCACACACACCAAATTTAAAAATGCTCACCCAAATTTTCCTCCAAAATAACATCAGTGAAAATTCCATGTAAACATCACCTCCTTTGAACTATTTATTCCTCTTTATTCAATGAGCAGAACTGCTGGCATGTTTCCATTAGGATGAAGTACTGTATAAGTTATGTATTTCTTTTGTAGAATCCTTTGGACTTACAGAGATAACACAAAAGCCATTTTCCCACTGAATTTTCTCAACAAACAGCATACTATTTCCTGGCTCACAGTTTCTAAATTCTGCCTTCTTGAACAAGTCATATATATCCCAAAGAACTGTCTCTGTCCTCCTGCCAGGGACATACTCTCATTCACCACTCTTCATGTGTACCTGACTCATTTTTTTTCTTGGCTCTTGGTTTGCATCCTCTTTTATCAACAACATGTTTTGGCTTCACACACCAAGATGTACAGATGCAACCAGTAAATCCCTAGGTCCAAGGTGCAGGCACTAAGTCAGACCCCTCTCTGCACAAAGTTCCCCCAAGTCTTCGCACATTTTGCCTTGGGCAGCATTTATCACTCACTAGACTGCTTGGTCAGCACAGAACTATTTCATGTCTCCCACCGTTCAAGACAGTCACTCAATACTCTTTAGGAGGCCTACCAATAAAAATGGAAGACATAGGTGATAGCAGCAATTAGCACCATTCAGCTTAATGGTATTAATACAGAAAACACATGCAAAGAAACTTTTAAAAGGAAATCTGAGGAAAAAATAAACGCGAAATGAATAATAAAGTTCAATTCTGCTACTCATAGAAACACTGTGGAGGCAAACCACTTATTAGCTTTTCTGACCTTGCTAACAGCTACAGTATGTGGAGGTAGCTACATAATCATAACTACCTTTATTTCTGTAAGGCAAAGTAGTCTGAAGGATTGAATTCCCACTAACAGTGCACAGAGTTCTCTTACTGCCCAGTATCTGCATTCCATTTTATTGTATCTTACCCAGTAGGTTTGTGAGCCACAGGGCCAAATCCTCTTTCATTGGCAACAAGTTGGCCTCGTGTCTACTTGCAAGCCACTGACTGTATTGATGCATATCAGAGAGGCCAGGCCCACGTGCCTTCGGGCTCAGAGCAGTGCACATTGCTTATCCTCGTGTTGGACCTGTTTTATATGTATATAAAAAAAAAAACATTTAAAAAAAAAATTACTTCATTACACCAAATCAAGTTTTGCACGTGCTCTTTTTAGAATTGTAGAAGATAATAAGAGTAACCATGATTCTAAGAAATCAGATGTCAGACAAACAGATGTGGAGCTAACACACAAATACAAGACCAATATTTGAAGTTTTGTTTTGTTAAAGGTTCACACTGCAAGCAATTCAGTCATACAGATAAATGTCAACTTCATTTGTACTCACCAAACTACACATGTTGCCAACACATAACCAAATATTCTGCAAGGAATGATTAAAATCAAATCAAAATAAACATTTTACACAAAGCTAAAAACTCACTACAGTGCCTGATCCAATATCCATTCAAAATAAATAGAAAGCTTCAGAGATTTTTGGCTCACGCCCAAGAAAAACACGGGAACAACTGAGTTACGCTACTACAGCAAACTTACTGACAATTAACTGCTGTTACCAAGTGGAATCAGTCTATTCTACAGTTTCAGAATAATTAAAGGAAAAAAAAACACAAACCCACCAAATATATTTTCTGAACAGCATTATTTCTTCAGAAAGCAGCATGACAACTACTGCTGCTCACCCATGCTTCCCACTTCCCCCTTTTATACAAATACTCCTTTGCTTCAGTGACCACTTACTGAAACCAGTTTCAGGTAAGACAATACATCATGTGTTAAATAGTAGTTAAGTGTTGTGAGTCTCGCAGCAGCCAAAGATGTTATGCTCACTGGACCTGTCTCCGCTCCTGAAAGACTAATTCCCTGATCTGCGGCAGAAGCGTGCTAAGGAAAGAAGGTTATTTTTCTCTTTGAAAAGAAACTCAGACCTGGACCCTAATGCTTGTAGCAATGAGTGGAGATACTTGCTTGTCTGATATGCTATAGCCCGCTGAAAGCCCAGCCACACCAATGAGCAGTTACAAGGGCATATATACCTATATAGGCATCTGTTATGTATAGTTTATACTGATGAAGAGTGTCCAGAGAAGAACCCGAAAGAATCACAGATGAATCACATAGAATCCAATTTTATCTCTGTGTAAGTTTTCATAATTTCATTTCTGAAAGAAACTAATTTTCCCCTCCCCTGCTGCTTCTATGCAAACCTGCCCTACACTTCGGTAAAATACTTTCTTTATAGAATCAAAGCCACAAAATTTCTACTTTGGGTTTTAAAAAAAAAAAAAAAGTAAAAAATCAGCCTTCAAGAAGCAGGGCATAATTTGTTACCTGTTGTTCCTGTCACAAAGTCTACAGGTCATATTGTGGGTCACTTACCAAACTGCAAACATCTGAAGCTCTCAAACTCTTAATTATTCTTTATGCTAACATTGACTGCTACTTCACTTTTAAGTTTAACTTAAACCCCCACAATACTTTCATACTGAGGTACCTAAACTTCATTAATATGTTTCTCTACATTATCAGTTGTAACAGCCCATACATCGGCTATGAACACTTCAGCACATAGCAGCTGCCATCTGTGAAGAAGCTGAACTGAGTTAGGCCAAGGTGACAGCAGTTGGGTGCTGAGCTCCTTCAAGAACACTTTGAAGATTCTACCTGTAGTCAAGGTCAGGCTCTTGATTCTTCACTGATACCATCAACTCACCTCCTTAAAATACTTTAACATATATATATTTTTTGGTGAGCTGGAGACAAGTTTATTGACAATTTAGCAGTGAGAAATTTGGTCAGAGAAATGGACTAACACCACAGAGACAGACAGTAGCATTCAAGAATACATAACCAAAGTTCAGGTAAGTCTCTGGCTCCAACAACTAGTTCATTCTTTCCTTTTGGCAGACATAAGGTATGGACAAAGTAGCCAAAAATACTGATTTTCCTAATCTCACTAGTTTCTAACACCAACATCAAATCACCATATATACAGGTCTTTAAAACTAGCCAGCACAAACACATCAAACATTTGATAGCATGTTACACTTCTCTACAAGCTGTTGAGGCTGACATGATATGCAGAAGCATTTTCAAAACTTACCTCTAAATGCTTTGTTCTTCAAAAAGCAAGTTCTTCTCCCTGCTATCATGAATGCAGGCAAGGAAAGGTCTTTAACTACTTTTCACTCAGTTTTGTTACAGGCCATATTTATGCAGCACAGCCTTTTTTTCCACCTCTCTCAATAAGAGGACAACATCTCAAATTCTTAGACTTATTGTCTAGCTGAAGAATTCAGTGTGGGATAGACCCAGTGACATGTAACAGATTCAATACACCCAAAGGTTATATTTCTCTCTGCTTGCTTCTACCAAACAGTGAAGTTTTTCTTTTCCTTTACAGTAGTACATTTAGTTTTCTGTGTATTGTAGCTCACTGCTTGTATTTTGCTGGCAGTGTAAGTTACACTACCTGCTGATTGTTGTCAGTGATCATCAAGTGAAAGCAATGAGAATCAAACAAGTAATCTTCTGTAATTCCACTGGCTTTTGTTGGGGTTAACTAGTACAACAAAAGGATTCAGAAACGATACGCTCTGTACTCAAAACACACAGGAGGCAAAGAGTCTTTAATCCAGAAAGTAAAACTGTCTGCACAATTAGGCACTCACAGTCGTGGATCCCTGGATTCAATTCCATTTCCTATTCCAACCACCTTTCTTAGCTGTAAAATTGTGCTAATAGTACTCTTTAACCAAAATCAGCTATAATCAGGAAGAATAAACTTATTCTATGCAGTAAAAATTTATATAAACGTGTGCATGTATGCATAGATATACCTGCACAGAAAATACACATGCTCCACCCTGTCAATTAATCTTACAAACCAGTAAGTTTTTATTCCAAATTACACATCCAGTTCCAGCATATAGACATAATGGCTTATTCTGAGTAGCTGCTTAGTTCTCAAACAAAAGGAGGCTTGAACTACTCCTTTTAACTTGCTCCTAGACACAATCCTTTCAGGTCAGGGATGAAGTCTTGCTGAGTCACTTGCTCTTTATGACTCAGTTTAAAAATTAGCATAGAAATTAAGTATCCAGTGAAACAAGCATTTTTCTTTGTATTCAGTTAGAAACATATAAAAATATGTTAAAAGCGGTTATAGAGGGGAAAAAAAATAATGATAAAGCAAATGCAGAATTCTGTTTAGACATCAGTCAAATCGTATCTGATGCAAAGGTCCTACGTGATGTCCCCTTTGCGCTAAACCAGCTTGGCTGTGACACTGTGCAACAGAGATTCACTTTTGGTCCCTGCAGATACTATCATCACCTAACAGGCAAGCTCATTGACTGTCTGTGTTCAGCTGGCAGCCAAACCACAGTTATCCAGGAGTCAAGATTTGCACATATGCAAATTCGGTGGCCTGGTGGCTCTACAAAGCTGGAACAAGTGGAACAGAAGATTGCACACTCAGTTCAAAGACTACCGTTCATAAAATCTTCATAGAATTAAATATGCAGGCTTTAAGCTTGTGAAATGAGGTCTCTTGTAATACGATTGAGGAAGCACATTAGCTGTCAGTTGTGGAAGAAACAGAACATCATGCACACAACGGTGCAATAGCTTTACTGTCAGTGGTAGAGAGAGCAGACAGCAACTTAGACAAGAGCAGCAATAGTTTTCTCTGAAGGAACTGGAGCTTGAGCATTTGAGCACACATTGGCTTTGACAGAGGGGTATCGGCTATAACTGCAGACAATCTCCTGCTGTCTTAGGGAGAAGGTAATGCTATTGGAAAGCAGCCATCCTGGAAAGAGAGGAGACAAGAGGATCAAAAGCCAGAAGAGAGCTCATGAGTATCTGGCAAGGGTCTCTGCTGGATCTCCCTGCTAGTTCTAATCACCTCAAGCAGATGGAAAAGAACAGAACTTTTGAAACTTTACTGGAGTTTAAGTGGACTGTGAAGCATTCACTTACTGTAACTGCAAGTTGGGTGCAAAAGACACTTAAATAAAAGATTCTATCTTCAGATTAAGTTGTAGCAATGAAATGCACATTCATGGGCAGCCTCATTTCTACTTGCAGAACACACGCTTGCAATCACCACTTTCACATAGCACGTCCAAGCATAAATACATTCACATTTGAAAACTGATTTCAGTTTTCCTGCCTCAGTCTTGGCATATTTTTCAGACTTGGAGAGTATGTGATTAGTTCACAGACTAAAGGCTGCTTTTTTTTTCCTCCACCCCCTCACCCATATACATACATATGTGTATACACACACATATATGCAGAAAAGGGGGAAAAAAGATATATGAATGTCTTCCTTTGAGAGCCACAGAGGTAACTAACAACTTCTGTAATTGATATTTTTAATGTCAGGAAACTGTTCCCTATGGAGAGATTCGCTAGACAGTGGAATAATTTCCCCAACTGAAACTATGAAAGCTGCTCTACTCAAAATCCTTAAAATGGATTAAAAGAAGCAGTAGGAAAAAAACCACAGAGACCTGTCACTCACTGGTAGACGCTGGTCAATTTTTATCACCTGCAATTTCCAGTTTACTACAAAGCAATCACTCTCATTGTGCCCTTTTACCTATGTAACAACAAAATCACTTTTGAAGTGATTCTGCTGCTACATCAAATAGCTCCTCCTCGGAGAGCTATTGCAGAGCTTTCCCTTCTGTGAGAAACAACAGGTCATTCTTGTCTGCATTATCCTAAATATATATATGTATCTGTAACCTTAGTTTTCTCATTACCATAAAAAAGCAGATAAAACATAAGCTCACAAATGCAGCAAGAGTATTTTTGTAAGGAAATTCACTTTTTCTAGTTATTTCATTATCCTTATAAACTATACCACAACAATTTAGCCCAAGGTTTCTGGAGTTCTCCCAGATTAACTTGGAGCATACTGTACATGTTAGGAGCAGGGGGAGGGGCACTGGAAGGGAACCACCATCTGAAACTCATTAATCAATTAGAATTTTTAAGGGCTTACATCAAAATGTGATCTACACTGATAAAGTAAACTTTAATCACAAGAAGCTTTTGTCCTTTACGTTGTGAATATACATGTTACAAATGTGTGCAGTATTTTGAGTGGAGGACAGAGAACCTGGCACAACAGCTCACCGATACTTTAGACCCGTAAGGCCCTTGGTCTGAGGCCAGACAAAAATGAAGTTAACTGCACTTAAAAATGTGAGCTAACCATTGGAAGACTAGACATTTTCAGGACTATGCCTAGTAGGAACAATTTTGTTGCCTTGATAATGTCTCCTCTACCAAAAGGAAAGTAAAAAGTCCTTCTCACACACACCAAAACAAAACTTCAGGAATGTTCAATATCTACTTGCTCATAAAATCATAACTTCTGGAAACTGAGCTCAACTCCTAACATAGTCTAAAATCTTTCACGTTGACTTCTCTTTACTTGGCCCTTACTGTATGATTTTCTGCTTGTCTAAGCAAAATAGTCATTAAAAATTAGTACAAACAAAGTTTCAACCTCCAACAACTAGAAAAGGAAATACATATCTAAACTGACTTACCACATCTTACAAGGAGTGTGTGTCTCTTGCTGCAAGCACACTATGCAGACAGCATTACAAGCTGACTCCCAATCCTCAACTTTGCTTTTAATTATGAAGTTCCATTTCTAAATCCTGTCTTGAAATTAGCGTGAAGCTTAACTGAGAGGTGTAAAGTGGATCTGAAGAGGTACTTTGGATAGTAAGTGTGCCAATTTAAATAAGACTGTGGGTAAAATAAATAAAGTGACCCAATGAGTTAGTAGCCTGAAGTCAGTAAGAGCTAGAAACCTGAGGATAGTACTGACTCTTCCTCACCTCACCACCTCTATCTAGGTTTGCCTGCGGTTCCAACTAGGGTACCACAATATAATGCTGCTCAGATGACCTATGGTACCATATGAAATGAATTTAGGAATGTCAGCTAATTTCCTATTAAATCACAATCCACCTCACAAAACTATCATAAAACCATTACACTTGGCAGAGCATCTACTCCACAGTGAAAAAAAACATTCGTACTTTAATAGACATGGAAACTAAAGAATCCTTTTTTTGTGCATTTTTAATTTCAAAGTAATGTCAGAAGTGTGCTGGAACTGCACTGGGGAGCCAGCAATGCATCCTTCCCAGTGCACCAAGAGCCCTTCTTCCCTAGGAACGCGCAAAGCCAGCGGGCTCAGCTAACAAACACCATTGCAGCAGGATGCTGACAGCAATTCCAGATAACGAAGACAGCAACCTTCATTTCTCACATGCAGGGAAGCAAAGCCGTCTTAAACTCAAACTCTGCTCTCCTGAGATTTTAATCCAGAGCCTGAAGAGGAAAGCGAGAAGCTGGAAGGATGGATTTTTGGCACGAGACGGATCTCATCCCGTCTGCCCTTTGGGGCAGCGGAGGGGGCAGGCGGGAGCGCCCTGGAGCCACTCGCACCGGGGCAGGGTTTGGCCGCCTCCCACCCAGCACTTGCCGCAGCCTGCGATGTCTGCGCTCGCAGTTCCCACGAACGCCGCAAACGTACAAACCCGTTCTCCTCTCCCTGCACCACCAGCAACCCACGGCTACGCGGAGCGGCCCGAAAGATAAGCGAAGTTAGGGCGAGGAGGGGGGAGAAAGGCACGGCGGGTTGGAACTACCCGCCAGACGGGCTGGAAGCGCGCACGGCACCTCGCAAAGGGAATCCC
>WUAM01000305.1:2744101-2773562 GCA_024336885.1 Actenoides hombroni
CATACTTCTGGCCGCTCTTCTCGGCGCGCTCTTTGGGAAACCTTTTTTTTTTTTTTTTTTTTTCCCCTCCTCCCTTCCCCCCCTCTGAAACCGATTTCCTATATTTCAGCAGCATACACAGACTGAACGGAAGTTAAATACTTTTTTTTTTTTTTTCTTCAGAGGGATGGCAAACGCAGTTCACACTGATTTACCCTTGAAATGCTGAGATATTGTATTACAGCTCTTGGCAGCGTGTTAGTGCTTGGGTCCATTTCTCTTTTATTATTATTACTCCCTTCCCAACAATCTCGATTGTGGAAAAAGAAAAGGGGAAAAAAAAAAAAAAAGAGAGGAAAATTTCACATCAAGATAAAACTCTCTTTTTCTGTAATGTGACTGCTTGTCTCTGGATTTTTTTTTAATACTTAATAGCACCTTTTTTTTTTTTTTTTTTCTTCTCCTCCTGGCTAAAGGAACATCTTGGGGAGCTCTGCTTGATCACACACTTCTCCAAATCTATTTCACGTCACCTTGTAGTCCATTTTGATTGAACAAAAAAAGTCTGTTGTTCATAAATTAATCATTCTTATATTACTCTTTTAGAAGAGTGATGGGCACACCTATATTTCATCCCTTTCATTCTCATCTCCTTTCATTTTGTTGAATATCAGAGATAACCTTCTCCAACTGTTGTTTATTCACTTACTCCCTGCACAGAGAAGCCCCTTTCATGAATTCAGTAGCGGGAAACAGATGTTCAAACTTCTGCCTCTCTTCAGGCAGGGATGTAGATTGTCTTGTTGAGTTTCCTAATGGTATCATGTTATCACTTTCCATAAGAGTGCTCCAGACAAACAGAACACATTTTTTTCTTTCACAGTGTATATCCACTTACTTAAATTGTTCTAGACAAAGCGCATTATGAATAATTTTACTGAAAGAATTGTTTTAACCTGATTGCTGAAAAGTACATCAAGCTGACCCTTATTTTTTATTTACATTAATTTCTTTGTAGTCTAATCTCCTGGGAAAACTTGATTTGCACAATTAAAGTTGGGCTATTTCTCAATAATTGCACTGTAAGCAAATTCCTGTTCTCTGAGCAGATGTTCCTTTCTAGCCAATCAGGATACACACATCTTTTGTTATTTATTGTATTCCTACACTCACATTTTGCTGTTCTGATGGACTGCTGTGATGAGTGCTACTTAAATGAAAGCATTTCATCAGCATGCTGATGTATTTAACTCTGATGTACTGTGCAAGTAACAATACCAAATTAAATGAACTCCTAGTTCTGTTCTGGTTAGCAAAATTTGGATGCCCCTAGGCATGACAGTTTTCTTTGGCTCATCCAATTTCCTAGTTAAAAAAAACAAAACCAAAAAAAAACCCCAAAATCCCAACCAAACAAAAAAAACCAAGAGAGGAAAAAGCCCTCAGATATCCTAAAAATGCTCTGGGGTGGAGCTGATAGCAAGCTGATGAGCAGGTTCCTGTACGTGTTTAATTATCTCACAGAGAGTTTATCTCACCCTGAGAAAGATTTTTTTTTTTTTTTTTAATATAATGAGCAGCAATTTAAACCCAATTTATGTGCCACCTCCATATATAAACCAGTTTAAGATGAGAAGATCAATTCTATTAACGTATCCTCCATACTTAAAAATCCTGCCACTTTATAGGGAAAACGGTCCCCGAAGCAGCAGTTATGTCTCCAGTAAAAGCTTCTCAAGCTCCAAATGTACTCTTGAAGTGACAAGATTCCTACTAAGTTTAGCAGCAATTCTACTGAAGGAGTTATACTGAGGCTTGTCCAGACGTCATGCAATAAATCTTGCATGTGCATTTGCATATGTACTAGTGGGAAGGGCTGAAAAAGCAGTTGTAAGATTTTGAAGCCAAAATTGGTTGTGCACTCCTTGACGTGGTCAGTTTATACCAAAGAATAATCTAACATCAGGTGAAAGTAAACTAGCATGCATTTCAAAATGCACTCTCTATGGGCCTTTTTCTGCCTTTTATTATTTCAGTCATTCATTTCTTACCATCACTTCATAAAGAATGAAGTATGACAGGGAAGAAAAACAAAGTGCAACGATCTGTCTCTAAACGAACCAGGGCCCTAATCATTAACAAAGCAGATTGTTATTATTTTTACTTAAATATGAAGATCTCAGGTACTACATTGATAAAGATCATTTAAATGCCTAGGTATATTAGATAGGCCTCATAACACCTTCTTCCTTCTTGATGTGGAATCAGTGATACTCATATGTAGAACGCAAAGTTGTCTTACTATAGCTCATGCTGCATTGCTTTCTCCAGGAGACAATGTAGCAATTGAAAGTGACTCCAGAGACAATATAGCAACTGAAACTAACTCAAATACCTCTCAGAACTGGCCCAAATGTAAATCAAGGGATTGGAAAGTGCATATCTGATCTCTGTTCCTGCACCTTATGTTTTACAAAAAGAGCTCCAGATTTCGTGGTTGGTTTCTAATTGAGATGGACAAGTGATTAGAATAAGGTGCTAAGGTCACACAGAGGCATCAGAATTTAACTATCAATAGCACAAGAACAACAGTTATTACAGCAACATTGTCCTCCTCATATGAGAAGCACTCTGGAATTAGGTTATCAGTTCTTTTTTGTATAGTAACTAACCCAAAATACACCAACTAATTTTCATAGAAGTTAAAAGACAACACTGTGCTTTGGGAGACAATATCCAAACAGTGCAGTTGTGTACCTCACAGTTTCTTGGAAGGAACAAATTTTTGAGACGAAGAATATTAGAAGACCAATTCATTATTCAAGAACTCAACAATTCTTTCAACAGAAAATGCTCTAATAGAGTGGTAACATCTGATCACCTGCTTCTCCTCGACTGGTCAAAATCCTGCCTTCCCTCTTTCTCTTTGCCTTTCAATATCTTTTTTCTTCTGACTCCCCCAAAGGTTTCACAGTAATATTCTTTACTTGTTTCCCTTCCCATTAACTTCATCCCTTTGTTACTGGACTTTGTATGAAAAGATTAAGTTTCTATTTATAGTAAACCATGGCCTAATTTTGTGCCTAGTGTCACCCACAGTGAAAGTCCCTTTAAAGTTAATGAAATCAGGTGAGGTTTTTTTTGTACCTCGTTTATACGAACCAAATTATCTGCAGTTATTCCAAATCTGTGAGAACCACAGATAACTACAGGTTACTCAATTCGACTCAATTCCAGTCTATACTTCACAGAGACATTATCATAATATTTTACTGAATGGGGAAAAGTAGGCCAGCTTGTGATCCAATACCTCTAAATCAAAATGCTAAGCTCAACCCAGAAGCAACTGTGTGGCATGCAGAGGTACCTCTCTACAGGCCTATGTGAGACAAATGTCTTCCTTACCTACTGGCCACCTAGTGAAAATACAGCAATTTCCTCGAGCTACCCTAGCCGAGACACTGGAACCATTTCTGCAGTCCAGTTTAGCATCCTGTTTCCATATGAAAACCCCTTAAAGCATCAGATTCTTTGTCTATCTCACCAGTTCAGTTCTACTTTTCTCACATTGCTCTGTCCACAAAGTATAAAATGGCAGGTAATTAGTTCTACCCCATTTAAAGTGGCACATACTCACAAAATATATAACAAACCTGCCTTTGTAACAACAAAATCCAAGAGCTTTGTTGTCTGGCCAGCAATGTAAAGGAAGAGAGACTGGCTGGTCCTTATAGGCAAAAATTAGGTGATCGCTTGCACTTCAGTGAGTTTGATTTTCTTTCCACCCTACCTTCACAGTTTTCCCAGCCTTTGTCCTGATGTTTCTGACATATCTTTTCAGCATTTATCCCTGACCCTACACTTTCTCCATCAACTTTTCAAATTAATTTTCCTCAGAAGCTATTGTTGAAATACTTCTATTGCTATTCTTTTCCAGGTTTACATCTCCAACTGCTCAGTTCAAACAGTCAACGTTATACCTTAGGGAATGCTTTAGGTCCAGCATTCCTTTTCATTCTTCTATTAAAGTGGCATCATTGAAGCATTCCTAATGGAAAGAACACTGTTCCCTCTGCACTGTATTACATTGCCAAATGAAACAAGGGTGAATGCCAGCTCATTTAATGAGTATAAGTTATTCCTATCTTGTGGGGGCTGGGAGACTCAGTTCCTTTTCCCAGCCCTGCAAATATATCTGTTGTATGAGTTTTGTCAAATCACTTTCTATTTCAGTTTTCCCATCTGTAAAACAGCCATATTCATAAAAACTCTCTCCTGTAAAGTAGTCTGACATTAGTGGGCAGCAAGAATTATATAAAGATGGGTTCAATTTATTAATTCAATTTATAGAAAAGTCCTGTACATATTTCCCTTCTCTGTCTTTCCTTCTTCCTTATCCTGCAAACCACATATCTGGTAATATGCTATTAGAGAAGGGAAGTAAGGCAGTTTGGGAATAATCTTGGCTCTGATTATCACTTGCTGTCATAACAAAATAAGAAATCTCTGTGTTATATCTTGAAAGTTACTTAATCTTCCAGATGCTTCAGACTTCCAATCTATAAGATGATTATCAACTGTATCTCATGAAGGTTGTGAGGTAAGAGACACTCATTAAACATTTTGATGTCACAAACTGAGGATTCAACAGAAATTATAAATACTGGTTTTTAAATGTATTACCTCTTTTGCAAGCATTCTTCTTGCTGTGAAGAAGTTGTGCAATTCCAGAATTGTCTCTGTGACATTTTTCTTCATGTAAGGGCATGTTGTGGAATTGCAGTTTCCATCAGAAGAATCTTCCAAGTTTACAGCACTACAATCTGAAATATGATAAGGGAATATATATAGTGTTTATATTTTTAGTACGTTTCTTTCAGACAAAAATATGCTTTTGTAATTCTGTGCATTTTTAATTTAGAAGGTTATTATATATTTATTTTGCATAAAAGTTACTTCAGCACCTGCAATCCACAGATCATCCTTTTCCAGTTTATCTTTCTCTTCATTGGGGGTGATTCTTTATCCTTGTTGTTAACCATACCATTGTCAAAATAAGGAGTTGGTTTTTTGTCCAACAGGTTTCTTATTCAGAATAGAAGCAAAGCATCAGTGCCAAGCGTACACTTTTGGTTTTCTTCTAGGGAGGAGCCTGACATATCTCTGTTTATGCTATAGTCTATGCCTTGGGCACGTTTTCCTGACTGGGGCTAGTTGAAACTGTTCTGCTTTCCTGCTGCCTATCATAGGCTGAATTGCAAACAACGGTGAGACCGGTTACTCAGATCCCTTCACTGATGACATATGTTGCTGAAACACATTGAGTGAAGTTGAGCAAGATCAAATTTCAGACCAACCTTGGAACCAGATGCCCAAAACCAATAATGAGGAGAGAAAATTATAGATAGAAAGCTAATTTTTCTACCTTGTGAACATTATGGCCATGATTACAAATAAGACCAGGGTCAGAATTCCAGCAATGAAAATATTTCTGTGTGATCTTTTAATTTAGCGTGTTGCTTTTTCTTCACCTGTCTCAAGTCCAGACAAAGAGCCCACAAGATAATTAAATCAAGAAATAACTCAACAAATGTTGCAAAATATCATATCCTGATAAGTGAGTAGAGTTAGGAATGAAGTAGACCAAACAGCCAAGACCAAATATTCAGATCCGTTATCTGAACAATATGATAGCATGAGATCCTTGGCTGCTAGTAATTCCAAATACCAGGTACTGTGTATCTGTGGCCCTCAGACTGCATTTAACAAAAAACAAAACTGGAAAGACAGTAATTTTAAATACTTCAGTCTTAATATGTGAAAGTGCTAAGATCTAAATCCATCCTAAGGACCTCTTTACTTCCATCCCAGTAGCTATGCTTGTGAAATTTTGATCTGTAGAAAAAAACGTAAGGTAAACAAAAATATGCAGTGATCTACCAAGACATAAGTGGTGATCCACATCATCTGCTATAACATACATTAAGTCTTACTGGACATAGATAAAAATTATAACTTTCTTAGGGTAACTTTAATTTTTACTACTCTAACAATAGAAACTAGATTAACCTACCATACTTATGATTAGGTTAAGTAGAACAGATAATTGTATTTCACATCTGAATAAACTGAGTTCACCAGCTGCTTCTTCATGAATGCTATAAAAGACAGAAATTAGGAGAAATGATAATGAAGCCAAGAGATTTACACTGAAATTTCTACTATGAAAGTGGAGCAAGTACAAAGAATGCCAGGCCCACAATGTGTAAGTTTTAGACATAAGTCTGGAATATCTCTCCTTGAAAAGATACTGAAAAATAAAATAAAATCTAACAAAGACTCACAGTTTTGCACAGTTCAACAAAACTCTCCCCAGGGATTCAGAACAATTCCATGGATTTTGTTGAACATGGCAGTAATTTTTATACAGACTAGTTACAACCGACTGGGTATGTTCATTGAGATTTAAAGAACTGGGATGCTGAATCACTTTGGGGACAAATTTAATGGGAAAGCCATGACCAAATCTGATGGATTGAGCTTCTGGTTTTGTTGGTTAATATTATATCTGGACTTGGAACAGGATGAAGTAATTATTTGCAATTTTCTAATTAAAACAACTTCTAAAAATGAAAAAAAAATTGAAATAACATCCATATTGTTACTTCTTACCAATATCTTTGTCAATACTTTCCACCAAACTAGTTAATTCAAATTACCTAAGGTGGTGATGCATTAGCCATAGTAGCAAGTTAGGTAGGAGGCATCTGTTTGCAGGAGAAATTTCTTAGAATCAACGTACTGTGTATAACATGAACCAATATGATGTAAGCAAAAGGAGAAACAAACATTTTCCTTTTGAATATCGATCCATGCTGTCCTGCTGTCTGAGGATCTACTGCATCCCACCAGGCATTCTCTACATTTCCAGTTCTTTGTCTTACGCAGTTCTTCCCACACCAGCAAGAGAAAGGGTAATTCTGAACCAGGCCATGTATCTCAATTCTGTCAGCAGGACAGCGACTGACAAGACCCTTTCTTCTTTTCCAAGTTCTTTGAATAGATCAAGTCAGGAAAGAGCAGTTCAAACCAATGAACATCCATTCCAACTAATAAGAGAAGATTCAAAGTATTTCGGTGGAAGGCTGGGAAGTGCCTTACTTCACAGAATCACTATGGTTGGAAAAGACCTTTAAGATCATCAAGTCCAACCGTTATCTAACTCTACCTGTGCCACTACACCACCATATCCTTAAGCACCAAAACTTGAAGTCAAACCTCCCAAAGAAATTTTCTGTTTAGAGTAAAAATTTGTTGAGGTAAAAGAAACCCTACTTCTTCAACATTACTACATAAATAAAGTGGCTTTTGAATTATTTTTTTTTTTACCAACTGTTTCATCTCTTTCAATATTAAAAATAATTTTATTTTAAAATGTTCATTTAAAAGTTAAGTCAAAAATATTATACAAAACATACTGATTTTATCAAAGCTAACATTTTAAACTAGTCATTTTAATTGATAACTTCATTCTGTAGAAAATTCTCAGCCCTCATTCATAGTTAATTCACTGTTTCATAGCAAAGACCACCAAAGAAAATAGAAGCAAATTTAAATTTGAGATTAAAAAAATGCCTCAGATTACTCCCCTGGAAATACTTTGGACTATTCTCTTGAATAAATAATTTCTGTTCTACAGTTTGTAGCATCTATCCACTAGGACTGCAGTATTTAGGTGAGTTACATCCAGATTAAGTTTCCTGTGTAAAGCTTTGATCACGACTATTGCCAGATGCACAGGATGCTTCCCCTAGATGAATGAGGATCTCTAACTTGGGACACAAGCATCTCTGTTAATACACAAATTTTCAAGAGCTCTTAAGACCCTTAAGCATCTGGTTCCCATTGACTTGCTATTGTGGCAAGGCGTCTAACTCCCTTTGGTGTTTTTGAACAGTCAATCATAGGCAAGTTTTGTCTGGAAGACTCCATCCATATTGTCCCTTTTCTAAGAAGTATTAGATACAACTCTTCCTATAAAATGCAAGGGAACAAATTTCAGCCTTCAAGGGTCATAAGTTATCAGTTAACAGGACTTCACATTCTTTCTAATGCTGATGGGCTTCAGCACTTCATAGAAGAAGAAAAAAGATACAAACAATAAATTTTCATCGCTTCGTGAGCGTTATTTTCACCATGCAGAGTGTACAACTCCAACACATTCATTAGAGAAGAATTATTCATTGATGAAGTTACAAATGTATTTCTCACAGACTAAGGGAAGCTATTGTAGTATCAAGAAATAAGAGGATGCTTGCAGCAGTGGTTTCAACTAAGAATAGTGTTTTCATTGTTTTCATTAGAACAAACAGAATTAATCTGAATTTCATTATTTCCAGGTTTAATACTGTGTGATTGTTACCCTTTCCTTAACAGAAAAATGGGACCTTTAATAAAGCAGACCTCTCTTTTAGATTTTTTCCTTAATTCTAGGAATTTATCTTCACACATCACCTTCATCCCATCCACAGGTAGGAACTACACAGCAATTTTTTTTTCTGCTGGCTTTAGGAATATGCAAATTTTCTATGTGCTAGAATCTCATCTCTGCTGCTTTTTTTTTTTTTAACCTCATTGTTATTATTTTCTGCAAGTCAAATTAATTGTTTTAGCACTGCTAATTTCCCATCTTATTGAGAAAGCTAATGGCACCTCAGGTTCAGCTAGGAACCAGCCTCTTCTAGTACATATATTGCCTGCATTGTGATGCTTTTTGGATATACACAAAAGTTCCAACCCTTGCCATTATACAAGTCCTTAAGTGCAGTTCTTTCAGTACTGGACCAGGAACCAAGACAGACAAGCAAAAGAATATGGAATTAATATGAAATACACAAATTCTAACTGCTGTGGAAAACTGTAACACAAGATCAAAATATTTTGTATTCTAGGCATTTTTAATAATTAAATACCTGTATTTTCTGTAAAATGTAGAAAAAACTGTGGACTAGGAAAAAAGTTTAAGTCTGTGTTTATTCAGCCTGCTTTTTCTGCAGAAAATATCAGTACCAGGACAACATGACAGTTAAGGCAGTGGGTTCTGTGATATGAGAAGCTTGTTGTCAGGAAGGTCCTATCAAAACCTGTCAGAGGCATTTCCCAGAGCCAGGTACACAACTCATTGTTAACAAGTGGCCCTCCATGTAAACCTAAATTGTTTTACTGTACTATTGATCCTATAAGTAGCTGATTCAAATTTCATGATCTGCTTTCAGAGGACGCTATGAGTATAGAAACCAGTATTCTTTTATATGTGTTTAGATAAATAAATAAATTAATAAATAAACCAAAAAACTTGAACTAAAATAGGAAGAGAAATCCCTTCAAAGTTTGGCAGTAACATGTGTTTGATTCAGCCATTTGTAAGTTTGTTTTTTTTCCATGGGATGTTCTTGATATACTAGGACAGAGAAAAGTAAAACATTTTAATCATTAATGAGACTAACACAGAAACCCCCGTTCACTTAAGTAATGATTCTTAGCATCCCACTCTCCCCACATTTGCTTCAGTGAAAAGGATGTTAATATGGAAAATTTAATTCCTTTGTAAATGTTAACCAATAAGCTTCTTAGCAAAGGGTGAAAAGAATTTATGTATATATTCTGTGGTTTCCATTTCCTTGGCTTTATTGTTTTTATGTAAATTCTCCCAGGACATTTCAGGTTATATGTCTGGAAGCCACAGCCATCCAGCAGAGGAAAGGCTGAGAGAATAATGAGAAATGTGCTGGAAGAATTCACATAAAAGCTTTGGAGACAGGAAAATGGAAACAGCAGATACTTAAAAGCCTTATTAGTAAAAAAAAAATAAATGTCTATCCAGCATGTGTATGGGTGTCTTTTAATGCAGCTATTTCTGTATACACAGGCATATATTATTCAAGACACTGTACATTGTGCTATGAAGGAGCAATATTAGTGTGCCTGATAATTTAAGATATTCTCAGGATATTAGGGCAATGAAAGTGAAAAATCCAAGTGACTTATGTTACTAGAACCCAGACGTACATATAAATAGCTCTATACATAGTTGTCTTGCATCAAATTTTATATATCTTTTTATATAAGTGAAAAATATAACCAATTCCAACATGAAAGTGTGTTTATAAGATCTCCCTGTACTCTTGTCAATGACAGCAATGTAATGCTCATGGAAACACAGAATCTAAGAGTAGGTAAGAAATTTTAGATGCTATTCTTAAATGTACAGATCTCCCCCCCGCCCCCGAACATCTTAAAGACACTTAATTAGTTAAAGACTAAACCTGTGATTAGTTAAATACTAAACCTGTGATGCTAGACTAAGCTCAAGTCCTAGTACACTTGACTTCATACAAGTACCACAGCACTACATATCAAAATTACAAACCTTTAGTCATAGCCAGTGATTTATGCTCAAGCTTTATGAATATTAGTTTCAGAGGATTCCTATTAGATGGTCTCTGAAACAGATAGCTCTTTAGTATACTTCTTAACAGGTACTCTAAAAAAAGGGGATGGGTTCAGACTGCCTCAGAACACTGAATTTGTGTACCAGATCCTGTAATACAAGTAACATAAATAACAGAGAATTTTCCTGGCTTGAAGGAAAAGAAGCCTGGAAAAACAAGCATGTAGTCAAACACTCGAATCATTCTGTGGGCTATCAAACCCACAGCCACAACAAGCAGCAATAGAAACCTCTCTAAAAGGTATCACAAGCAATGGCAAGTGATCAAAGCACACAGCTTAACAACTTACCATTCATCAGTGGACTGCATCCATGCTCTTATCTCACAGCAAGTGTAAGCTAAAATGCATTAGCTCTAACAATCTTGAGGCAAAACTAGTTGTAGCTAATACACACTTAAGAACTGCAACTGATTTTGCAGTGCACACATGATCATTTAATATGGCTCATCTGGTGAAAGGGAGCTTCATAAGTGTATAGTAACTTCACTATTTCTAATTGACTATTCATAGTCAGAAAAGGGAAGCACAATTTCCCACTCAGTCTTACTTATTTTTATGTCTATAATACTGAAGAGATACACCCTAGCTAGTAGCTTTGATAGTATAGTCCTGATCCATAATATCAAAATCAGAAATGGGGCTAGGCAGCAAAGTCTGTCTGTTTATATGTTTAGTTTCCTAAAAATTCAGTTTTGGTATAGCCAGACATAAGCAAAAGTGCTGATGAGAGTGTTTTTTAGCTTATCTCAGTAATGACATATGTTACATGTAGCACTCTTTCAACACATGGTTTTTCAATCAATTCTCACTCTAGTGGATTATACAACTGCTGCTAGGTCACTGACATCAATCACTTAAACGATAGGTCTAACTCATCACAAACGGGCATTGCTATTAATACACTGATATGCTACAATCAGCAAATACAGGACTCACCAAGCTCTCCTAACTGGAGCACAGTACAAAAAGGTTTCAGAGGAAATTCCCCTGCTCACAGATATGCCTTTTGTGCAGCCTGAGACTCACGCTGATGTACAAATTAGTAGGTTCAATATCAATTTGATCATGCACTTTGTTCTGTTGCTATTCCAAAAGCCCACCCCAGCGTTGCTGGTTTTTGAGATATGAGAGATTACATTGATTTAAAAAAACTAACAAACAAACAAACAAACCAAACCAAACCAAACAAAAAGGACTACACCACTAGTTATGGAAAGGGTGAGATAAATCTGCTGGGTACTGCCTTGACTAACAAACTCAGCTTTCCACAAAGTTTCTTGCAGAAATAGGAAGAAATTCTATAACAACAGTCCACAAGTTCAGTGTCTTCAATATACATAAGTTTCTATCTAAAGAGTGTGCCAATCTTACACCAGCATGCAGCTAAACAAATCTCCTTACAGTTACAAAGTGAATATTAGTGCCAGAAATGTAGAAGGTGATTGTACCTCTCTCTCAACGTACTAATTTTTGTAATTTGAAATAACACCTCCTACCTAAGGACAGACCATTTTGGAATTTTACAATGCTATATGTACTGAGAAAACAGTGTCCTAAATTTCTATTCAGAAGAAATAGTATAACCACGTTACAGCCAATATGACTTCTGAGAGGAAGGAAAATACAAAATGGAATCCAGACTTCTGGCTTCTTTGACCACTTTTGCTTCAAAACTGATATTTCCTGCCAGGGTGAATTTTACTGGCTCCATAACAAGAGTGAAGAAACTCACTAGTTCCATAAAATTTCATATGCATCTTTTACTTGACTTCTCAGCTTAGATAAAACAGCACAGTAATTCATACAAAATGCAGGGCTTATGAAACTGTTTTGCAGTGATTCACTGAAAAGTGGGCTTGTTTTCAGGGACTTTCCAGGTTCTATATCTAACAGACACTTTCCTTACTTGCTCAACAACTGTCTTTGCCATGTAGCTTATGAATCAAAAGCTGTAGTGGAGAAACAGTTTACTACAGCTTAACTCAACAGTAGATGAATACTCTCAAAGACTCTCTTCTTATTTTAATGTTTATTTTAGAGATTAAAATAAAAGTCAGACTTTATTGGGAAAAAAACCCCCAAAACAACACAAACCTACCCCCCTCAAAACAACCCAAAAACTAGAATCAAAACCCACAACACGAGAAACACTGGCTATCCCCATTCACACTATCATAGCTACTTGCAGGAAGCCTGTAGCAAATAGCTTAAACAATTTGATATGGCACAATCGTAAAGCTGTGCCCTAGCCTATCGTACAAAACACGCGCTGTTCTCTCTTCTGGCTATTTTCTTCTTTGCTTTTAAATCAGACAAAACAAAGAGGTTACTTTTCAGACTGCGTAAGAAAGTGATAATTCTTCAATATAGTTGAAAAATGTGACTTTAATATGTTTCCCCATCCTCCATAGAAGGAAGCATCATGCACTCATACATGTAGACTGTATGATTTTCTTTAAAATATCTCTGTGGGTTCCATTTCTTGTTAAAAAAAATTAAGACGCTGCATAGTTTAAATGACATGAAATACACATCCAAACACAGCCTAAAACACTATGAAAGATTATTACAAGTCATTAATAGGGAAGGCAGGCTCTTATTAAACATACAAAGACCTCTGTGAGGCCCAGAAGTGAACTTTTAAGGTTTTTCTTAAAAAGTAAGCTAATCAGGAAAGCACACCCCCCAGCCAGCTATCCCCTCACCATTCTATCCCTCCATCTCTGTGCTCTTACCATCTCTCCTGACATCCTGACCTAACCTTCTCTATCCCCATCCTCAACATTAACTGTCTACCTCACCTCCTCAGTCTTGCAGCACTTACCTCCTAAGTATCTCCTCACTCTCCCATAGACATTCCTCAGGTAGAAAACCAACTTGGCATTGTACAGATACTTTTAAACAATGCCTATACAGCTCAGCAATACAGGTAGCAACAGATTTAGCATAAGTTGATAGATAGTAACTACAAAGTGCAAACTTTAATGCTTAGTAATCTTGCTTTTGTTACTGAGAAACCTAGGACTATTCAAGCTATTACTTGGCTAGAACTAAGACTGATCACAGAAGACAGAGTACAAGCACTTAAAAGTTATATAAAAATACTGTGAGAAAGAAAACACATTTGTTCAATTTAATTTCATTACTACATGGCACTAGCACCACCCAATCAATCAACAGATAACTAGATTCCTGCCTTACAGTAAAAGATCCTCACATTCTGAGAATGGCCACATTTGCAAATAGTAACACAAAACTCAGAGTAGAAGGTGGGTTCCTTCCATAAAGAGTGTGGAAAAAGAAGTATAATTTTTAGGGTCTATTGTAGTGTCACAGTTTATTACATGAATTGTAACTGTCTCACCGTTACCTTGTTTCATTTGTTTGTTCCTTGAATTCATCTTCTAATAAATTCTTATGCAGAACTTTGCTGGTTCTTCAGATTAGGCTCTATTTTTCATTATATGCATCAACTGTGCTTTCATTATTTGCATTCACCATCATGACTGGAGACTCCAAATGCAGCTGCAATACATAGAAATACATAAATGTCTTTTGACATGAACTATTTTATTACAGAGATGTCAAACTGTAGCCTTTTGATGAAAAAAGCTGATATTTAGGCTTTTCACCCTAACTTGAGACAAAATCAAGTGCTGAAATATTCAGACTTTTTTTTTTTAATGGAAATTCCATTTTTCAATCAGCTCTACAGAGATTCATTAGAACACACATGCCATCTTCCTTCACATGCAAGACTATTCCAGATACCATATTACTCAGTGTTTTGTCCAGTCTAGGTAGACTTTCACAACCAGTTTTTGTTAGTTTCTTGTGCTGCAAGTAAGATGTTTTCTTTCAACTGAAACAGATAGAGACTTTAACAGGATATAAACCCATATACTTTATCCAATAAAGAAAAACAACAGTAAAGTGGAAGATTTCTTGTTGAAAGTTTTCTACTGTAAAGGGAAATATTTAATCTTTTCTTTATGACATGGAGAATAAGCATCTCCAAAAATATCTGTCACTAAAATAAAACATGGATGTGGAATCCATTGAAACTGTTTTCTTCCTGGATGCCACAGCACTTAATTCAAGAGATGCTGTACTAAACCTAACCAAGAGGCCAAAGTACATAATATGTAATCATATTACAACCACTTCAGGTTTCTGTCACTTTTAAAGTAAAGTAACACGTCCCAAAGTGTTTCACTTAATTGTTTGTAACTGAAAAGCTTGCATGTTCCATCTTCTCTTTAATGTATATTAGTTTATAATATGCTTTGGAGTACATAGGTGTGGCAGATGACGGGTAACTAAGTATGACTTTATTAATAAAATTAATAACAAAAGCAATTCAATTGTTAACAATGCAACAAAACTCTAGTCACCTGTATTCAATTTTGTTTATCACTCCAGAAATAGTTAACAAAAAGCTTAAAAGAAATTTTTCAGGAGGAAAACACCTATTTTAGAATGATACCTTAACATACATTATATTAATAGATATTGAGGGATTGTTATAACCTGAAGGGCCATAGAATTTCACTGTAATTCCTCTATCAGGCCCTTAACCTACAGGAGATCTAAACCATCAAGTCTATAACCCTACTTTTTTTTTTTTTTTTAAATAGGTGACTGAAATAAAAAAATAGGATAAGAGCTCATATGAGAACTATGTTTTCTTGAGAGTACTTGAGAAAAAATTTTCCTAAAGAACCATCTAGGGAAGCCAGGAGAGGGTTTGAAGAGGAGAAACTACTACCTAGTCCTGCCAGGCTGGGTAAGAAGGAAATGTCCCTGCCCAGGCCTAGCCTGTCCCAGTGGCTGCCCTCCTCCCCCTGGGCACTGCTGCAGACAGCACTGCCCTGCACTCCACCTCTGTGCCCAGCCAACAGCACAGGTGCTCACCGGGCCTCTCTGCTACATCTGTGCCCACTGCCACTGCTTCGCCCCCTCACGAGCAGGGGCACAGGGGGCACCTGTGGAAGCTTCCGGAAGCCAGGCCAGCCCTGCTCTCTTCCACACCGTGAGGGAACGCTCCGGTCCAAATGGGGCAGCTGTGTCATGGGGAGGAGGATGGAGGCAAAGGACCTGTCTGCCAGCTGAGTAGAAGCCCTCAAGCTGGCAGAAACTTCCAGAAGCTGGGCTGGCCTGCCCTCTTCCACACCGTGAGGGAACACTCTGGTCCAAATGTGGCAGCTCTGTTGTGGGGAGGAGGATGGTGGAAAAGGACCTGTCTCCCTGCCGAGGAAATGTCCTGTCTCCCTGCCAAGGAAATGTCCTGTCTCCCAGCTGAGCAGAAGCGCTCAAGGTGGCAGACGTGAGGGAAGCACACAGGAACGCTCGCTCCAACAGGTAGGCTGCATCCTGCAAACTATGCCTAATAGCCCCTAGCCTGCCATGTAAAATTGTCCTTCAGCTGTGGGAAGCAGAAAAGGCATCCCTTGTCACTACAGAGAGGAGGGGTTACAGCACAGTTTGACCATGCCATCCGAGGGGCTTCCGTGTGGGAAACCCTGGCTGGATCGGTGCCCAGAAGCTCAGGGCAGGTGTCAGCCATTACTGCTGCAGCCAGCCAGCAGCCTAGTGCGGGCACCCAGGGAAGGCTGGGTACCCTGGGGAACCACTAATAAATCTTGCTCGTTTTTCAATGCTTTAATTTGGCTCAGTGTCCCCTCCTACCGCTCACTGAGGGAGAGACATTGAGGTGTTGGAGTGTGTCCAAAACAGGGGCAACAAAGCTGGTGAAGGGCCTAGAGCACAAGTTTTATGAGGAGCAGCTGCGGGAGCTGGGGGTTGTTCAGCCTGGATAAAAGCAGACTGCAGGGAGACCTTACTCCCTGTAATCACATGAAAAGAGGTTGTAGGAAGGTGAGTGTTGGTCTCTGCTCCCAAGTAACAAGTGATAGGACAAAAGGAAATGGTTTCAAGAGGTTTAAGATGGACATTAGGAAAAATATCTTTCTTGAAAGGCTTGTCAAGGCTTTTCCCAGGCTGCCTAGGGCAGTGGTGGAGTCCCCACTCGTGGCGGGGTTTCAAAACCACATAGTGCTGAGGGACGTAGTTTAGTGGTGACCTGGCAGCACTGGGCTAAGGGTTGTACTTGATGATCTTTAAAGTGTTTTCTAACTTAAACCGTCCTACGATCAAACATAAAAAACTGACGCGGAAGCAGGCAACCCGTTACGGGAAGACCAATCCGCCTCAGATTGACGTTAGACTCAGCCAATAGAGTTACAAATCCCCTCCCTCCCCCGTTCGGGTTGGCTCCGGTTCCCGCGGGAGGCGGGACTTCTGCTCAAACCGATGGCGCCAAGGCCGGGGCTGCCCGGGATGGAGGCCGTGCTGGAGCAGGTGGAGCAACTACCCGCGCTTCTGGCCGTCTCCCGCTCCACGCTGGTGCGGGACTGGGACTCCCTGACCTTGGGTAGGGCTCTAGAGTGGGCCCGGTATTTCCAGCACCTCCACGATCGTTTCCGAACCCGTCCTCGGCTCCGGGAGGCCCTTGGACGGCGTCTGCGGCGGGGTCAGCCGAGTCCTCTGCTCAGCTTCCCCGGCTTGGGACGCTGCCCGCAGCTGGTGGGCCTGGCGCTGCTGGAGAACCGTGCTCTGCCGCCCGCCGCCTGCCGCCGCCTGATCCACGGCCTGCTGCAGCCTCCCGGTGCGGAGCTCGGCCCCGAGCCCTGCAGTTTGCCGCTTCTCGCCCGCCGCAAGGCCGCCTCCCGCCTGCTGGCGCTGCCCCGCGGCCCGCCGCGGGCCCCGCTGGGGATGGAGCCGCGGGTGGGAGCGGAGGCGCAGCTGCTGCTGAACCGTCTGCGGGAGGAGGGGCAGGAGGCTGAGCCGTCAGGGGAAGCCGCGGGGCAGCTCCGCTGGCTCTCCGGTGTCCTGGAGCAGCTCTCCCAGCCCCGGGCCTTTGAGGTGGTGGCGGCGGCGCTGCTGCTGCTGAGGCAGGGGAGTTGCGCTGAGCAGGCCGGAGGCAGGGCTCGGGTTTGGAACAACCTAGACGGAAACCAGGCGAGTGCAACAGGCGAATGCGTTGCTGGGCTCCTGCTTTCCTGGCTGCTGGAGAACCTGGAGCGATTTTCAGCCTTTTGCCTTTTCCTTCCAGGCTCCCTTCTTGCTTCCCTAGCTGATCACTATTCCCAGTTAGGCAGACCTTATTTGGATCTCTTAACCGGCTGGGGAAGCCACTTGCTATATGACCCCTTGCGGGGACGGTGGGTTAAAAGTTGTCTTGACAAAGCTGAATTGTCTTGGGAGGAGCTGAGAGAGCGCTTCAGCAGACTCTGTGAGGGGTCTGCACTACTCAGGGGACAGACCCAAGCTGCTCTGAAACTTCTGAAGGCACGGGATGGAGACTTTCAAGTCTGTGGTCTAAGTGTGTGGACTGACTTGCTGATGGAAATAGAGGAATATTTGAGGAAAGAAGCAAAGCGCAAATGTGTGAATGTAAAAGCAACATGAAAACTTAAGAAATCCAGCAGATCTGCTTAACTCAATATTTGATATGAAAGGGCAAGAAAATGTGGCCTCACTTTGGGTTGAAAACCAAACATTATTATGACTGACAAGCACACTGTTTCTAACTGTATGTGAAGCCTTTCAGGGAGGCCTGGTGCTTTCTTGTAATTGCACTGTCAATTCTGCTCACCACAGGATATACTTTCCTCTTCAGTACTTGCTATTCAGCTAATAAAATGGAGAAAATGCTTTCTGTTTCAAATATGAAATAGTTTTATGTTTAGAAGATATTACAGTTCAGATATAGTCATGGTAGTTGTGTTTCTAATAGGGGGCTGGCTCAAAGGGGAGATGGAGTTTCAAATGTGAAAACTCCAAATTCAGGGTTAATTTAATGGTTGTCTTCATTGGGCTGTCTGCTCTGGTGGCCACTCTTCATGGTTCTATAGCTGTTGTGCATAACTTAGCCACTGGGTCTCAGTGAAGCTGAGAGAAAGCCAGCTGGAAAGCTTATTGAAAAGCTCTCAAAATAGAGGGCTTTATTAGTTGCTATATTATATGATAATATGCAAGCATTTCTTAAGAAAAATGCAGTAAAATACAGTGTTCTGTGTGGTTTTCTTCCCTTTTCCACTATCTGCTACAGTTTTATTTTTGTTTTGTGGAACAGAAAAGCCTGTGAAATAAACTAGATATTCCTTTATCTTTCATGTGGCATACCTGTCAAAGAATTCCTGTAGCCAATATTCTTATAGTTTCAAGATCAATAGAGGCATCTCTCTTCCCTTCTGTTGCTGAGGTCCCTTTAAGGTGGGTTAGAAGATGCTTCATGTCTTCATGTAAGGTAAAATAAGCAAATAATATGAAAGAAATAAACTGGATTGAAGCTAATTAGAGTAATAATTTATTACAACCTAAAATGACATATACAACTGTGGCAGATATTTCTGTACCACAAAACTGGAGTGGAAAGGATCTTGTGATTTTTTGAAATGGACACACGGTACAAGGGGATTAATATTGTTTATCTGTGAAGAGAAATAATGCTTATTCTAACTTGTATGGAAATAATCCAAGGTATAAGTTCTTATTCTTTCCCCTCTTCTAGGACAAAAGAAATACTCAAGGGCAGTACACTTCAAAGAATTATAAGGTGTTGGTGCTAATCTATCAAAAATATAACTGTTTTCTTTGGATTCCTTGCTCCATCATGTCACTGAAGCAATGAAGTTACGGAGATCTGCAGATGAACATGTTCTAAAAGCCATATCTGTGGCAGTTGTCATGCTCCTTTCTTAAATGGAATTGTCCCCTATTCTGGAACTTGTGGGGCTCGTCAGTCCTAAAAGACAGCACCATGTCAGTGGACCTCAGGACTGAGTCAGTATTTCTGTCGTATCCAAAGGAATATGCACACTGTCTATAAGCGTTTACAACTGCTTGGAAGTATCAAGCATGAAGTTTGAACTTAGGTTGTCTAGCCACAGTTCCCTGTGTTATGTAGTTTTGGCATTTGGTATGGAAACTGCACTTGAGCTTGCTCTTAATGCTTCTAACAGGCATAAGGGTTTTTGTGTTGGAATAGTTTTTGCTGTCAGAGGTTCCTGATGAGTGATATACCCAGAGATACTAGTCAAAGTCATTCCTTTCTTCCTAGCTTTATATTAAGGGTGAATATCAAATGATGCAGTTGTGTTACAAATGTTATAATAACAAAACAAACCTTATCAGTGGTTCTTCTGCAAGGAGGCCTAATGGAAAAAGTTGGGTAGAAGCTGCTGGCCATCCCTCTCTTAGTGATAATTGATCTCAACTATTTAAAATCTATTTTTAGAACTATTTATTGTTCCCAGGTACCAGAGTCTCTGTGACAAATTTCAGTGAGAGTTAAGCCTTGTTTTTGCTTGTCAGGGTAGATGTGTGTGCTAATGTACTCAGCATGCTGACCATGAGTTAGGTCTCTTAACAGCTTTTAACTATTTCTGGGATGAATCTGATGAATGTAGGGAGTTTGTACTTGCACCGTTTCAAGTCTTGTTTTTCGGTAAACTTAAGCTTTCTCTTACAAAATTCAGTCCATGAAGCTAAGATGCCTTCTTTCCAAGTAATGTATCATTACACCTGTCACTAGCTAAGGGCACCTAGATAATCTTCTACTGGAGTAGCTAGGAAGTAATAGGCCCTTCAGTATGCCTTTATTAATAAACTAAAGAAATAATCAGTGAGGGGCGGGCAAAGATGGGCTGGTGTAGACCATGTATGCTTGATTTCCACCTCTGTCCTTATAGGAAACCTGACTAGTAAAAGGTAGTTTGGCCTCAGGGAGGCAGAAGCACTGGGTTATAGCAATTTCACAACAATGTTCCAATCTGTCCCAAATATATTATAAAGAGGTGCCAGATCCATGATTGCTGAATTCCAAAATCCATATGGCATTTATTGAAATAAATGCACTGGTCCACATCCCCTATTATTTCAGCATGCTCATAGGGTTTGCCAGGTAGCTGTGCAAATGACACTTAATTAAATTTTTTTGGAACTCTGTTTTTAATAAAAGTGTAAACAAGAAAGGAAAAAGTGTGATGTCTGTTATGTCCTCCCCCTATGTATTTGCAGCTTGTATTTGCCTGCTGAGGTTTGCAGCCCAAATTTGCAAACTCTTGACCTAACCAATCTCAACTGTCATGGGAAGTAAGATATTAGAAATGACAGACTACACCCTCTTCCCCTACCACCTTCTTCTCTTTTTTACTAATAAAGAGAAACAGATTTCCCCTTCACCAAAACTGAGTGGCTTTGCTGGGAACAGCACTGGGTCTGTGAATGCTATGATTAATAATAAAAAGAAACACCTCAAAATACTTGTGATTTGATGTTGGCTGCTCTGCTAAAGCACTCAGCCTGTGTTCCTGAATGACCACTTGGATCGATGGTTTAACAGCTAAGAATATTAAAGCAGTGAATGAGAAATGTAGCTGTGTGTGCAGGGTAGGAAACTGTACTTATTTAAACAGGGGTTGCTCTTGCAGAAGTGAGAGAAAAACAACATTATCCTATCTGGCCTGATATAAAATGGACTTCAATAATCACACATATGGTCAGGAAAAGGAGCTTTTATCACTTAATTAATATAAAACCTTTTCACAAGTTGTTTGCTTTCGGTATTGTATCTGTCTCATAAGGCATTAAATGTTATTTTGACCAAACACATCATTCTCTGTTAATCAGTTATGTGCCTGTACTGAATTTCAGATTGAGATGATAGATGACGTGGAAAAAATTAGGTTTGCTCCTTACCTGTATGTTTTTTAAAATGTATTGAGAAATAAAAGATGTTCATAGCAATGAACTAGACCAGAGATAAACATAGAGTTAAGATGCACTCTCTTTTACAATTTTTCAAATGTAGCCTCAGAAGATGTTAAGCTGGTTAGTGTAGTTACTGCTTCACTATTGAAGTCAGTCCTGTACCTACGTCATTTTAATTCCTTGTGTAGCAATACCTTAGAGTTATCGATATTTCTTTGCAAATTTAATTTTATCCCAATAGGTTTTTTTTGTGTTTAGTTCTTTCACAACTAGAGATCTTCTGTCCCCAGATTGTTAATTTGAATGGCTGGCATTTTATATATAGTTAGTGTTTTGACTCATCTCAGATACCACAGAGGGTGGCAGCAGAGTCTTTTTTTCAGAGATGGGCTTCGACTTCTGATCCAAGAGGAGAATCCAAGCTTGTGGGGCATTTCTAAAGGCAGAAGAGACTCAAGGAGTAAACACCTCTTTTTCTGCTACCTACTCAGAGATTTCCAATTGGAAAATCCCATTGAGAGTCTATTTTGTCCTTGCAATTCTGATTTAATGATCTCTTTAATTTAATGTAGAATCAGGCAATAATTTAAACTGTATCCCCTAACTGTCTCTATCCACAGACCTGTTTTATTAATAATACTAGGTATTCAGCTCTTAAATTCCTTTTCTATGACATGATAAATTCCTGTAGTACTGTGATCAATTTACTGTAACCCTCAACTAGGACATTTTACCAGAAATAATAGCAACATGCACTGAACAGAGAATATAGCAATCACATTCTGAATTTTGTCTTGAAATGCTCCTTCCTATTGTATTTCTCCCTCTGGGGAGAAAGTCCAGGATGAATGCTCAGACATGGGCTAATTCATAGTGTGTAGCTCACAAAGAGGCTAATCCCAGCATCTGATAAAGCGTTATTTAAGTTTTTGGCAGTCATCTTGAGTTTTTAAATCCCACCACAAAGATTCAGTTTGAATGTTTTCCTAAGGATTGTTTCCAGGACTGAAATTATATGGATTGCTTTTACCTGCACATTTGTATCCCTGTTCCTCTTACAGTGTGTTAGACTTTATGACTATCTGAACAGGAAATCGGAATTGTGGGCTTGAGTTTCTGGACATAGTGCTTCTCTCAACATGAAGTTAGTAATGGATGAAATTTATTATGTGCTTTCTATTGTGTATGATAAAAATTACACCCATAAAAATAAGCCAGCAATACCAGACTAATTGTTATATGATCCAATTGTCAGTTAAATGCATAGAGAAAGACTTGATTTTAATGCTGGGAAAAATTGTGTGGGTTGATTTATTTTGCTCTCATAGGAGGAGGTAATGAGTTCTCTTGAACTACCTTCAGGCTGAAGTGTAAATGCAACCTCTATTTCCAATACTTACAGACAGTGAAGTCATTAATATTTTCTTATTAATGTAAATGAGTTAGGTAAGAACAATTGATTTCCTCTAGGAATTAATGGGACATGATCAATCCCTGAAACAAGTGTGACAACAAGGTTGTTCATCAGCTGCTTAATGTTGCAATAGCCTAAGCTTGCCCTTTCAGCTGGGAAAAGATGCCATCCCCTGGGGAAAAGGCTTTTAAATCATTGTACTATTGACCAAAATGTCTTGTCCAAGTGTTCTGTTGTGTCTCACAGGCTCATCATTTTTAATGTTGAGGTAAAGTTGCTGAGTTTAAGTGTTTTACAATTGGCCTTCTGAATAGTATCTCTTTTAAAGAAATTTCTTTTACGTAGTAAAAACATAAGGTGAAAAGAAGAATTAATATATGGAGTGACAGTCAGCTGCTTGGTCTGGCCCAAACATTTGAGGAAAACACATGGAATCCTCTTCCTACCAACAGAAACACTCACTACCAGGGTTTGTGTCCTACCAAAGCACTTGTGTTTGTATCTTAGAAGGGCTGATGGTGCTCGTGAGGATGTGCTTAACATTCTGCTGAGTTGGAAATTTTTGTTGTATTGGAAGAACACTTTCTACCTGAAACTAAAGCACGTTCCCTTTTATGTGCACAAAAATAAGCAGTGAACAGTTTTATTACATCGGTTATTGATATGAATCTGGGTGCTCTGGGTCTTTCTGATGTAAGGCTTGCAAAGATGTGTGGTTTTTTCCAAGGCCACATATTCCTGGGTGATGCATTTAACACCCTGGATGTAGCATGAGACCATGACACAGGCAGACCTGCAAGATGAGCTGGAGTATGATTCTGCTGTTAGTAGAGACTGAGAGTGTTGTGGTGGGGTTTGTTTGGGTTTTTAAGTACAAGTCCTTGCTATGTGAGGCCAAGAGCCTGGTTCTGTTACCAGTGGCCGGCTTGTGAGCTCCAGAGGTGGCACAGTGCGCAGATTTAAACTGGGCCTGTGTCATCATTCACCTTGCAAATCATATTTACTGTAAATGAATGGATATAGTTCAAGGCCTAAGGAGACAATTACAGCTAGAGAAATGGTCTATATTGCCAGAAGACTTCTGCCACTGTTACTAGAGCCAACATGCTGTTCTTTGTTTCAGTCAGCTGGGAGGTTGAAGCGTGTGGTCGCACAGCACAGGCCAGGAGGGGATGCTGGTTTGCAAAGCATGAAGTCACTCTGTGAGTTCTGCATTGAGTTCCCAGTGCTGTGACAGTACCATTGAGTGCAAGCTGCTGTCATCTTGCCTCCTCCTACTGGTGTCCCGTTTTTGCTCTTTCTGATCGGGCAAAACCCCTGTTTTTTCTGCACAGAAGAACAACTTGCCAAAATACTGATCAGGCACGGCACCGGTGCCTGCCTTTCCCCCGGTGAAATCCTGCACTTTGCTGTTTGTCGTGACCCTGAGCTTCTGTAAGTGGTGAGAGTAGGGTAAAGCATGTGGTTAATGCTGAAAGCTGCAGTTGTAATGTTGTGAAGTGATCATTGTTTAGACTATTGGAGTCCATCCAGTAAAATTAAGAAAATAAGTTTTATCTGATCAGGCTTAATGCTGTTTCCTTTTGGATGTAATTGTTTTTTTGTCACTGACTGTAACTGAGCAAGATAGAGCAAATATCGCCACCAAAGCGGGAAGAAATGCTGCTCTTATATTTGAAAGATCAAACAAATGTGTAGGGAAGGAGTTCCTATGGAAGGAATTTACAGTGTGGAAAAATAATTGTTTCTTTTAAGTAATTGAGGAATGATTCCTAAGGTGTTAACTCCAGTAATATAAAATTCTCATCTTCACTCCTTCCATCCAAGTAAGTTTTCTAAAACTTTCTCTTTGCCCTATGACTTTCTGCATATGACAATTCTTATACCTGTTGAATCTGAGAAGGGGAAAAAATGGCACGAATCATTCTTGTCTGTGTTCTCAGTAACGTCAAAAACATGTGTCGCTGATACTGCCAGTTCAAGACTGTCGCTGGAAACATGAAAAGAATTGCAAAGGACTAACAGGAACAATTTACAGACACACCCTCTCCACTCACTAGTCAGTGGACTTATGGTTGGGCCTGGAATTACTGCAGTGACTTCAGGTAACGGTGAGTGTGCACCAACCACTAATTATGACAGGAAAATGCTGGACCCTGTGCACTCCACTGACAAATTGCTCCCTGTGGTACCTAAGTTATTTTGCTGTTGTCATTATAGCCTCTAGCAGAGTCAGGATATTTGAAAAGGGTATGGTGTCTGCAACCTATTAAAGATATTATATCCCTATTTATAGTCCAGTTCCACAAGAGAAAATTCCAACAGAAGGTTTACTATAGATATTTTGGAATATGGAGCTTTTAAAAGCAGTTGCGTTTAGTTTATGGGACAGGTATTTAGAAAAAAGCAATTAAAGTCACCTTGGTCATTAACCTTTCAGTTCCTCATAGAGCACTTTAAGCACAAGAAAGTGATTGCTTTTTGATTTGTTATGCTTCAGTGAACTGGACCTCTTCCCTGTCTATGTGTGTATTGTGTTAGAGCGCGGCCTCTAAACACTTGCATGTGGTTTTGTTCTACTACAATTTAACGGATATGATGATCTTCTAAACTCTTTGAGCTCACGGAATCCAACTGCCTTTCACCATGTGTTTTGTTCAGTGCTTTTTACATTTGCTTTGCAAAGTATCACACCAGAAATACGTGACATGACTGCGTTACCACGGTTCTTGCTAGTTTGCAGTCATTGAGAAGGCTCAACAAATAATAAGCAATGGCAAATCAAGACAATAATTTATGGAATGCATATTTTGAATGTTGCATTATATGTAAATTGAAATAAATGACAGCATGAGTATTATTTATCACTTTTTGAGTACGATGAGCACAAGTCAAGAAATTATTACTCCCTTTAGGAGATATCTAAGGTGGGGGAAAAAACCCTATATCCCATGTAGTTGGCCCAAGAAATGGGTTAACTGAACAAGAAATCTTTATTTTAGAACAATGCATGGGTTAGCAGAAGAGGCAGCTTTAAAAGTATTCTGATTCTCAGAAACTAATTAGAATTAGTGTGTCTTGGTGGGGAGGATGTCCTTATGTTAATATTTTCATTTTCCTCCAACAGCAATTAAAAATAATAGATAAAATGCATAAAAGGTAAAAGAAAGATTTTTACTGTCTTCTAGTTACAGAAAAATACCCCATATGTTGGATTGAGTTTTTCCTCCTTCAGCCTTCATGAAGACATATCCAAATAAATGTAAAATACAGAGCCTCTTCAAATGCAAATGTTTTTCATCATCTTGGCAGCTGTGACATGCAATCCTCACACACCTGATGAATCTGTGGCACTACAAAAGCTTCAGGCACAGTGGCATTTTTATACTGAAGAGCGTGACTTCTGTGTTTGGTGAACATTGCACATGTACTTGAGGTAAAAAGTTCAGCTACTGATTAAGGTCTGGAAGGAACTTTTTCCCAACAAGATTAGAATTTTGTTTTTCATTTTTCCTTATATTTAGCTTTATATCTTGCAGTGTGAATTGTCATTGCAAAGGTTGGAAATTTGGTTCTTTTTGTCTCCCATTTTGAACCTATCGTATGCACTGTAACTAAAATGGTTTAGTCCAACTAAAACAACTGGTCTCAAGAAAAGAATTCTTGAAATATAATGGTAAAAATAGAATTTTCAAATTCTCATATGAATTGCCATGCTCTTTGATATACTTATTTTTAATACATTTTTACAAAATCTCAATCTATAGGCCTGCCTGTACTTCTGGACATATCAATTCTTTTTAAAGAAAAAATAACAGTGTAACAGCATTATCACTGCTGAATCATCTTTCCAGATTGTGAAATTCTTGTTTTAAATGTGAAATACACTTTCTTGAAAGTTATCAGCCAGTTGTACCTTTTAATTGATCTAAGTTCCAAAGAAAGCAGATAATGGCATTAGTCTCTCAAGTGAAGGGGGAACTTGAAGTACAGAGAAATCAAATGAGTTGTGCAGAGTGATACAGGGAGTTTGTGGCAGTTGTCCATTTGATGCAGCTATTGCTGTGTCTCATCACAAATCTGTCCTTGTTTAATTATGAACCTAAGATGGTTTGCGTGTTTCACAGCAATCCAAAGGTGACTTTGAAGAAAAAGCAAATAGCCATTTCGTATTACCAACAATATTGTTCATCACGTGCACCATTATAGACTTCATCTAGGCAGCTGCCTTATTCCTTTGGCACTCCTATAGTAAAATGTAATTAAGTTCACACACAGAGGAAAAGGAAAATGGTAGCTTTTCCACCACAATGAAATGCTGAAATCTGAATAAATGATGAAGCCTTTAGAATTAGTGGCATATTACTACAGTGAACTGAGAGAGTGACCTGTCCTGAAGGAACAAGGAAAAGCAATAATGCTTGTGACCCATGTGTCAAAAAGGTGTAGGAGACATTTCTTGTTACATCATGGCTGTCCCGTTCCTTGAAATATTGTGGGGATTAGAAAATACCTTGCGTAATTTATGTGCACCGTCTCTATTCCAGAGCCATACATTACCATTCCCACAGACAGATTATGCTGACATTGTGAACCATATGTATGGTTTATGCAGGTAACATAATACTTTCAAATTATATGTGCTATGAGCCAATAAAATTAGTATGGGGTACTTATGCAATAGCCTCATAACAGCTAAACTAACAAAGGTTTATAAAATACTTCTCTCCTAATTTTTCATGGGGCAGTCATGGGGTTTTATTTTTTTTCCCTTAGTTTTACTAATGAAATGCAGCATTAGAAACCAGCTCTAGACAAAATGCTGGTCTTCTCAGACATATATGGAATTCCATTCTCCTATCTCAGATGTGAATTTCTGGGATTCAAGGACCAAATTTAAAGCTGATGTGTTTTAGAATCAGAGATGTGTTTTAGAATGGGCAGAGATATGACAAGTCATACCTGTTTAGAATTTGGCTGCTTGAGAGAGAAAATAGATTATTATTTTGGATATGCTTACTCAGATGGCATCTTACTGTTCCCTCACTTTTTATTTTGATATGTGCAGCCCATGCTATTTTTGCAAAAACCTTCACTGGTTCACTTCCAAAACAATTACTGGACCATTTCATTCCATTAGGCTTTATTTCTTTATTTTGGGAGGGGGTTGCTTCCTTTTTTGAGAGTATCTCGCTGGAACAACGTGGCTGGCACTGTTTGGCTTTTTGAAAGTAGTTTACCATGACCAATAAATCTATCGGAGGGTCTCTGAAAGGAAAAGAGGATTGATTATTTCTGTCCCATCAGGGCTGTCTGCTTCTGAGCCCAGAGAGCTAAAGCCAAGAGGTGGCAGGGAGGAGGCCAGCGATGCGCAGCATCTTCATCCACCGGGGAGTTTTCGCTGGGTGCTGAGTGGTGCCAGCTCAGTGGCAGTTTTGGTGTCTTTTCTGTACAGCCTGTGTCCCTGTGAGGAGCAGCCCAGCTTTTCTCCTGTTCTACATGGTGGTGCTTTCCATTGGCTCTGCTTCCAGCCCAGGAATGCCGTACTTCCACAGGTCTATGAGCCTTACTGCTGCTGAAGGAGGTGGCCTGGCCTGGCCCACCTGCCTGCTCCTAGGGGAAGACCAAGAGCTTGTGTGGTCTCATAGTGACTTGGGCAAGAGGCCCTGCTAGTCTGGCACACCTTAGGTTTCACTTGAATTCTTTCCCGTTTTGCTTCACCTTGTAGCTTGAGAGTGTGTGTGCTAGAGCGAAGGCGGCAGATATCTATGTGGGAACATATGGCTGGGGTAAGGGACGTGTGCAGCAGTTTCTTCTGACAGCATTAGTGTTTTATGCTTACTTTAAGTACACCCTTTGGTGTGTATTTTCTTCAGTCCTAACCAAGAGTTTAGAAAATGTGTAGGTATGATTAAGTGAAAAGCACTGGACAGGAACTGAGTTTCTTCTTTCATGTTACTCCATTGCGAATGTGCACAAGTTTGCCTGTCTTAAGGAATTATTTAGGTAGTCATTTCAGATGTGATAGGCTGAAAGTAGCTTTTAGTATATTTTGCTGAATCAGCTTAGATTTATTCTAAAAAAAGTACATTATTGCCTTCAAGTCAGTTGAGTCCTTTTCCTTTTTAAAAATCCTATTTCAGAATTTGAAACCAAAGGTTTTTATTTTCCATATAGAAGCAATACTTCTTACTGTACAGGAGGACTTGAGAAAGCTATAGAACTAATCAACAGAAGAGGAGACGAGGTCTACTTGGATTTCACACCTTCTGAGCAGTGGAACCACCTGGGACATAAGGCATTGATCTAATATCTGTTCAAGACTTTCAGGATTGACACTTGTTAAAATTAATGTTTCACAGTTAGATTTTAAAATTTGATCTCTGACCGTTTTTATACTGTAATAACTGAAATAGGTGTAACCTGAGGAAAGTGAAATCTTCATGCAGTTACTAATATTTTAAATTTGGAGCAGAATTTAATAGGTGTTTGCTGATAAAATTTCAGCTAATTAAGCTTTCTCTCACACCTAAACAAACACACCCACACGCAGCGTTCTTAAGTAATATATATGTGAAAATAATGTGAAACTTTTATATGCTGTAAAATCAGTAGGTGGTTGCTGTCAGCAACAGGATATTTATTTATATTTTTCTGTAATAACTGACTGGTAGAAAAGTTCTGAGACATTCAGTTCTTCACAAATAAAATGAGAAAAAGGCAGGTTTTATTTATCTATGTAATATTAAATGTTACAGATTTACATAATCCATACTACCT